>JAREIK010012762.1:25000-217500 GCA_029783825.1 Sapria himalayana | reverse complement strand
AAGACACTAATTTATTTTTACACAATAGGCTAAATTTATTTGGAAGTATAGAAGAGAATGAATTTGATGGAAAATACAAAAAAAATCATTTATTTGCATCTGAAGTCAAGAGAATAACGAGCTAATGAGAGAAATCAATATGGTTTTTAAAAATTTTTGGGGTTTCCATTGAATCATGTATGATATGTCCGTGCAGAAAAAGCAGAAAATTTGTGTATGTATTATGGTGGTTTGGAAAGCACAATTTCTTGTATAATATAGGAATGCAAGGTAAGTGACACTAATTAAAACAATCATGTTATGCAACATCATGCTATATTTGAGGAATAATTTATAGTGTGGTGATATGTGCACATAATCAAAATACTTTAAATCATTAGGTGATACTTCTCATAGAGTATACTTCCTAATTGTTGGGACTTTGGATTAATTTTCCTGATTTCAATTTTTTATAAGAAATAATACTCTTTGAATTCACGATTGTATGCATGTAAAAGATGTTTAAAGATGATAGGATTATAATTTTATGATATAAAAAGTTATGTATGTGCTAGTATATTTTATTTTTCAATTAGTTTATATATGAAAGAATACAATATAAAATATGTTAAGGGTAAAAGATTCACTCTTGAAATGTGTAAAAAAAGTGATCATTCATGAATTTAAGTATTTATTTATTTGGGATTAATTAACAAACAAATTAGATTCTATTATATCTGGGGTTAATAAAAACACAGTAAAAAATGATTACACGAATCTTTATATATGATATTCCAATGGGGTTTAAATGCTCTTGTATTTCTTTGATCTCAATAAATTAAGGTTCCATAATAATTGATTCCTTTAAAAGTAAAACCATGTAGAAACTATAAGAACTATATATTTTATATAATAGTGATCGTTAAAAAAATAACAATGCCAATACTTATCATTATGCCAATTAAAATACAACAACAAAGGTAAAGTCAAAATAGAGATGATCAAACTAAGAATTCTATTAAGTATATGCAAGGAGATGAAACAATTAAATTTATAACTCATTGATAGATGATTATGGCAACAAACACAATTGAGGAGGAAAACAACCTTGATAAGGTAGATGGGAGATGAAAGATTAGTAATAATTTTTGCTCGAACCCTAAAATGATTTTTCAAAGGACGAAGTGTTATTCAAAAAAATAATTAACATAAATAGTGATGGAATAAGTTTTTATTTAAAATGTAGCAATGAAATTGAATTTCATTGCTGAATTTATTAAAGTCTAATAGCGATGAATTGATATTTATTTCAAAAAATGCAATGGAATTCCATTTCATTGTAAATTCTAAAATTAATCTGCAATCTGTTTCAAAAATAATTGAAATAAAATACATTTACATCACAAATTTTTGAGAAGTTATTATTATTAGAAACAAATACATGTAGAATTAGAAGTTTCCATTGCTAAATGCCATGCAAGATAATCCGCTAACGATCCCACATGATAATAATGATGGAAAGTTAAACCATTTCAATTTTTGTCTCTAATTTTATTTCTAATTTATTTTCCATTTAATGTGAAATAATCCATGCTTTCAAATAGCGATGGATTATTATTCTGTTTCTAAATTTTGAAGTAATGTTTTCTTTCTATTTCTTACCCATTTCAATTCTATTTTTAACTTTAGAAATGGAATTGGGCATCTATATTTTTCATTTCTACTTCATCATTTTCTTTTAAAATGATGAAATACACGCACTATTCGAAAAGACATCTATTTCGATCAAAATGATGGGATTAAGCATCTATTTCAATCAAAAAATGGTCAAATTTTTCGGTTTATAAAAATGTGTGTGCATAGAGTAATGATATACACAAAATGCATAGAGAAATGATAGAGTTGAAATATAATGAATATCACACACCAAGTAAACACAAAATCCCATATCTATTAAGAACGACACAATTACAATTTTGGGGAATATCTGAAATTATCAGAAGTATATGTTAGATAATAAGAATTATACTATTAAAATTCAGAGAAAATATATTTTTAATTGTACACAATCACATTATTTTATATTGAATAATTTAAAATTTTTAATACAAGATAATTGATATAAGCAAATGACATTCTTAAAAAACTATAAAAGTTTATGTGAATAGTTTTAGATAAGAAATTAATTATATTCTAGTGAAATAAATAAATATCTTCCAATGTTTAAATTCCAATGCTTTGTTTTGTCGACCAAATATTACCGTTAATCGATAATCAACTGAATTCCGAAACTATCAAGATTATACATTGATTCAACTAAGTTTTTCACTTCTTGCTCAAATTCAACTCATATCAATTGGAATGAAGTTATTATTAATACATATTTGTTCATTATTTATTTCAAATTCAAGTTACTATTTTCTAATTGTCATAAAATGCAATGTCATCCTTTTATAGAATTCATAAGTGATACCACTGTATTTCCAAAATTACTTATATAATTAGAAAATGTTCAAGCAATGCATAAAATATTAGCATAAGTGATACAAATGAAAGCAAAGTTATCATATGTATCAATAGGATAGGTAAAATTAATTTATATATCAAAATATTTTTTGCACATGGTGATTGTTGCATGATTAGCATTACCATATGTAAATAGCAAGTTAATTTAGTTTTAGTTTTATATTATGAATATTTGGGTTCTCCAATATTATGAATTTTTGGGTTCTCCAATATTATGAATTTTCTTTGTATAGAATTATGAAGATAACAAGTTAATAGAATCCTTGGAGTTAAAATTTGGATTACACTAATTCCAAGACTAATAAAAATTCACTATTTTAGTTTTGTATATAGAAATGTGGTTCATGTACTAATCGAATGAATCTCGTAGATTTTGAAATTGGTTAATACTAAAAGTTATTTATAATTATTTTCTTGATTTGTATCCTTTTATTATTTTAATAATTTTTTTATCAAGAGCTAAATTGCAAAATTACATTTTCATCTGTTATGCTCGTAAAAGATTCAGTGCCTAGAGATTGGATTATGCATAAAAGATTGAATCATTAGTACTCATAGAATATATTTTTGTTGTTCATAATCTAGATCTAGATAGAATTAGATAGCCTATCGACAAGATTATAGATTTTAGTGAGTCTATGTTGATTATACTGAATAGTAATATATAAACTTCTAGTGTTAGTACACTTGAGTGTAATGAAGATGACCAACATGGTAGGTATAGTTATTCTGTAATGACTAATAAAATAAAATATATTATAGTTATTTTAAACACTATTACTTTTATTCTTGAAATAGTTTTTATTTATGTATGCTTATTAATAGTGGTTTTGATTTATAAATATTGGTGGAGTCTAGAAATAGATTTTAAAATTTTATCAATTAGATAACATTATCAAATGTATGGTAAATATTAATTGGTAATACAATCCGTGTCTTATAAAAAATTGATGATACCTTATTAAGGATTGATGAACCTCTAAAATTAAATTGATAATGATTATGTATATTTATATTTATAAACAAATTTAAATCTTAAAAAATAATGAAAATGGAACAAATTGATTTTAATGTAATTTAATGTTTAATTTCTAGTTTTAAGAATATAAATAAAACATAGACATCAGTTAGACGATGCCAATCCACTGCAGCATATTCATTTTCTTATAGACTAGATATATTAAATATGCTTGAGAAAAATGTTATCAGATCTGCCTGGGTCGGGTAGACTGATATATTAAAGTAGTTGTAGAAATAAATTTAATTAAAAATTAAGTTCGATTTAATTTAATTTTGGTTTTTTTATTTATTGTAGTTAATTTAATGACATATATTTTTTTTGTAATGTTTTTATGTGAGCAGTCTTTTGTCGTTTGGTAGCTCACATAAAGTGGCAGTAGATACAATAATAATTAATAAATAAATTGTGAGGTTTTTTGAAAGTTTTTGAGTGTCATATGGAACAAAAGCAAGAGAGAAAAAATAAATGAAAAGATAAAGAAAAATAAAAAAAAACTAATGGAAGAGGAATTAGGTAATTCCTCCTAGTCGTTCTTAAAAGGTAAACCCTATTGTTACTATTTTTGAAAACATTAAGTTTTTTGAAAACTCCGTGTAGAAAGGAATAGTTTTCCTTATTGGGTTTCTAACTTCTTTTTATTTTGCTGTGGTTGTGGTGGAGGTTTGGTGGTGCGTGGATGGTGAGGTGAATGTGTGAAACACATGATCAAGTTGCTCAGATTTATCATCGAAATGCATAGTACTAGATATAATTTGGTGGGATCCAAATTATATTCTGCAAATTTAAATTGAATCAAATATTTTAACTATAATCTATTTTATTATCAAGATTCATCTTTATAATGAATATTTTCCCACTATCAATAATAGATATCCTAATAATCAAGATACTAAGTTCAATACTAGTGAATAATATTTATCTCTTCCATCATGGTCTGATGCTTTTCTAGATGAATAATGACCTGAAAGGAGATATGGGTTGTCCTAGTATTATAAAGTGATGTAATAAAAATATAAAAAAAATAATGAGTATAATAAAATATATGAGAAAAAGTATTGAGTACAACTCGTATGCTTATTTTTCAAACCCATTAGAAAATAAATATCATAAAAATTGACTATGTAATCTTTAGATTTCTTTGGAGACTATTAAGGTTTGGTTTAGTTTTATTTTTTTATTATTTAAAAGTACCTAACAAATGAGCTACTCTCAATCATATGTAGTATGATTGTATTTTCATATTTTTATTTTTAATAATAAAATTGTATTTTCTTCTCGTTCACCTTCATTTTCTTCCCTTCTCGAAGACCACAAAAAGTTAGGGAGCAAGATAATGGCAATGTTGCATGAATAATATTGGGAAAATTAATCACATGAGATTGAGAGGATAATGGGGCAAAACCTTCTTTAATTCATGGTTTTGACAAAATTTATTCTCGATTATTTTTCTAAGAAACTATCATTTGAGAAGACATTGTATTGCATGTATATTAGAAGTCCTTGTATTGCAATTATATATTAGAAGTCATGTCTTGATGTGCTATCAAATGTCTTCCTCCAAGAGTAATAATTCTTGGATTCAAGACTCATCACATGTAGTTTCTTTATCTCTCGTTAATAAGGTTGTTGAAATATTAATCTTTCTCAAACCTTTTTGCTAAAAAGGAATTATTGTATACTGTTTACTATCTCTATCTCTTCCATTTCTAAGTAATTGGTTGTGTAAAATTTTCATCTCCTAATGTTTATGTACAAGATCGACAGACCAAGAGGATGACTCTCTTGGAGATTGAACTAGATGGAAAATACGTATTTGTTAACCCATAGTGACTTTTTAGGTGATTGACTATTATTGATCCGTGGGCGTGCATTCTAAGCTTGGATATCTATCATTGGGTAAGTTGAAAAGTCTTAAATCAAATATTAAAAGGGTAAGATATATTGATCATGAGATATGTTAATTTGGTAGACATGCTAGAATTTTTATTAGACATTTCATTATGGTACTAATAAAAATTCATATACTTTAAATCATTAAGATATTCGGTGTATAGTGTAGAATTAATATACATTATAATTTAAGATATTTTATTACTTAGTTTATATTATTACATACAGCCATTAGTTTCCAAAGAAAAATCTTAAATTATTTATTAATAAAATTGTATATTTATAAAATCTTATATTTATAAAATTTTATAAAAAATAATAATAAAATTTGATATTAGTATCAAAATGTGGAGAAATAATAATATTTGAAGGTATAATATTTCTCATTAGTTTTCTTGTTTATTTTAAGGAGCGTAGGATAATTTGCTAGATATCGTATATTAGCATTCCCATGCAAAATAGGATAGTTGGAATAAAAAATTGAAATTTGATTGAGATTGTTAGGACAATTCTACTACATAAGAGTATTCTTAGGCATCCTTAAGAAACAATGGTGTTTGCCACTAATTTTCTAATTAATTAAATATTATCGTATGTTCTCTTATATCATATCTCATATTTTTTATATATGAGAAAGAAAAAAAATTTGGATGTACATATTTTGTTTGAGGTCTCTCTTCAAATAGATAGAAAATAGTTTTTTTGCCCCATCAAGTGTGTCTTCATCTTGTACTTTAATACTCAGAAGGGATACTGGTGTTACTCATCATAGATCAAAAAGATTATACAAGTGTAGATGTGATATTCGTTGAAGACAAATTATTTTTCAATGACTTGATCTAAGAGAACTTACTTATGAAGACAATTGTGATACAATCATTTTCATGACTAGTTGTTAATACAAGTAGATTAACATTTACTCATGCCTTTGCACATAATACTATTAGTACATCTGGGTTTGGGAAGTGTGGTGATATTCTTAGATAGTTGTGAGGCTTCTCTTGGAGTTTTCTTCTAGGAAGAAGAGCCCAATGTAAATGTCCCACTAGACACATTATGTGAGCCTTCTCAAGAAGGAATAATGAGGGTTGTGAGACTTAATGATTCCAACATAAAGGTATATATTCTCATTTTTCTTTAGGCATTTAGTCCTCCAAGATAACTTACCTAAATGTTTTGAAACCTTCAGGTAAGTTAGTTGTGGGATGTCAATTGTGTCTACACCATGAAAATTAGACATGAAAGAAAGGTTGATTGGTTCAAGATTTGATTGCTAGTCAATGATTTATACTGACTTATGATATTTATTAATGAGATATCTTTTTCCAAATGGTCAAAAAGATCACTCTTAGATCATTATTTTTATTATCATATCTCATAGATGATTGTATGTCAGCAAGATATGTTTAATTCATTCTTTTATAGCGATCTTGAGGTGAGTATTGTTGCAGTAGCCCCTATGTTTTACTATTTCAATTAAGACATGTATGGTATGTAGATTACAAAAAAAAAATTATGAATTGAGTATCTCTTAGGGCATGGTTTTAGCAGTTCTATTATGTTTTTTACCATCTTCGACCTTAGAATATGCTTGTCAAATTATTCTTGATTTTTTCAATGTGATTATGAGAGATAAAATGTGATATTAGTAGCATACATTAATAATATTCTAATTATAAAATATGATTATTAGATATATTTTAATTAAAATTATTTTTATAGACCAAGTTTTAGATAAAGAATTTAGGGTATTTTAGATATTTCATAGGTATGATCTAATACTCATGAGGAATGATTTTTTGTATCAAAGAAAATTTGTTTTGGATATTTTATCAGATATTAGAATGAAATGATGTATGCATATTGACTCACCACTTCATGAGGGTATAGTTAGTTGCTTCTCAGACATGTGAATTGAGCTCTAAGATGTTGACGTATATGTGGAATCTCATTTAGAGATTGGGGACATAGTCAGGTAAAAACATGCTTAGGTTCTAGTATGCCTAAGAACCTACAAGGTCATATATATTTTTTGAGGTAATTTTGTCTCATGAAAAAGTAAGCCGAATATTAGTGTTTTCAAATTCAGTACAATACAAAATACAAAGTTATGACATCAATTACTATTGGCTTTAGTGGGTCAGTCACTTCTTGAAGAAATTACATTTACTAGTTTATAGTTCAATATATTTTATATAATAGTCAAGCAACCTAACATATTATTTTCAACACAATTTTTTACAAGTGGATAAAAATATTAAGGTTGATAATTATTTAATGCAAAAAAAATTTCAAGACAATTTTAGTTTGAATGTCTACGTAGCTATCATCAAATAGATTATTGACACACTCACTAAGTCTTGAAGATGAATGTTGAGGTTTGTGCATAGAGGTTTATTCTTATTCTGTTAATTTTATTTAATTTATGCAATATTTGGTCACTAATTTTATCAATTAAAATATTTTTAATCAAATAATTGTTTATATTTTTAGTTATACCAAATTTAGCAAAGCTTGAATTTATTATTATCAATATTTCAAGAAAAATTATGTCTTGAGTTCTAGATGTTGAGATTCACAAATATACAAGAAACATAAGCATAACCTAAAAATAGTGAATGAAGGTATTGTTGCAAGATTATGACAAACTTTAATATTTATTTTTCATCATATTTGTGAAGGATTAAAAAGGTGAACATCTCACATTAATGGTTCTTTTCATCTTTTTGAATAATATGAATACATAAAGTGTAAATTTTTTCTAAACATGTGATGATTATGTACACTTAAGATTACAAAATTTGAAATTTGTTAGTGACTATAATATAGTTTTGTTTAAAACTAGCTCTCGATTACAAAATTGTGGAAAAAGAGCCACAAAAAATGATGTGGTTGAAATGATATTTATGATATCTTGTCTTCAATGTAATTTTGTAACAATAACATTGAGAGCATCATTTTTTTTAAATATTCAAAATTAATTATGTGTTCTCATGATCGAACATAACAATGAGCTTCTACTAAAAAATTGTCAATCTTATATTACTTGTTGTTGATTGAAAATAAACAAAATAACGAGCTTCTACGAAAAATGATATGTCACATGTGTCCACACTAATGAACAAGGTCATTGACATGAAAAAAGTTATGATAAACATCACATAGTCATAATCATAGTCTAATCATAGTCATAATCATAGTCATGGAAACATAATTCCTCATAATTTATTGGGCATCACTTCAAAATAGAAAGAAGAAATTCAAACTCTTATAAATGGAATAATTCAAAGACATGATTCGAAAAAGTAAAAGAATCACAAAGTAAACATATTAATGAGAATGATTTTATGATATAGTATGAAAGGATATTGATCTCGTGCCTGACATACTTTAAAATATCTGGCAAGTGCATCAAGCCTAGATCAAAGAACAAGAAATAAAAAGTCAAAATAATTTTCATTGATGGTGACATTTAAATATTATGCTTATTGTCTTATCATGTTATCCTCATTTTAATGCATATAGATTTATAGTTTATTTTTTATTCATTTATCTTGACATATGATTATTTTTTATCTATATTTTTTTTATTTATATTTGAAGATATGTGAATTTTCTCAAACTCTAATTTGAGGCTAATATTATTTGAGGCATTGGAAGAGAAATCACTATTTTACCTAATGAAATTAAAATTCACATCAATTATTTTCTTTGTTCTATTATATTCAACATACCATTTTTTCGTCTAAAGAAAATATGTTGAATTGGATATCATATTAAAATTATGAATAATAATAATAATAATAATAAATATCTTCTTATTATTTTGGCAATATCTCAAAAAAAATAGATCATAGAAATGCTTCTTAGTCATTTGATTCATATCAAATGATTATTAGATACATTAAGTCACATCTTGTCATCAACAAGAAGTTGTATGACTCGAACTTTTATGAATTAGTATAATGTCTTGGTCATCTAGGATTTTCAATATTATGTTATATCATTAACAAATCCTTAGGGTATCCCTTAAAGAATTAGAAAATTTTGATATCCAATAATTATAGTTATATGGCTCATTCACTAGATAAGTTAATTATTAGACAATTATTTATCAAGGTTGACTCTAAATCATTATTATTTTTTAAGCATATTCAAAGTGATATTTTTGGATATATTTATCCATGCAGTGAACATTTTGATTATGTTATGGTTTTTATTGATGTTTCACAACATTGGTCTTTGGAAGGGTTTTGGAGAGAGAGAGAGGAGAGGGAGAGGGAGAGGGGGAGGGGGGGGGGGGGGGGGGGAGGAGGAGAGAGAGAGAGAGAGAGAAGAGAGAGAGAGAGATGTGAAATGAGTTTTTATTAATTTCAAAAAGAAATATCATGTAATTAAAATAAATTCACAACAGAAATTTTTTGAGTTGTTATAGTGTTAATATATAATTTTTTTTCTATATTTCTTTGAACTAGCTGTTATGGATGAATTTTGCTCAAACTCATTTTTAAAATGGTATTAGATAATTATTGGACCACCCATAGATGTCAATTCTTTAATATTTTCCTAAGGCCCATATGTGAAGTTTAACATACGTGATCAATTAATTTTTCAATTTATATATTAATCAATAAGTTATTGCATGCGATTATATAAGCATTATTATGTGAACTCATAAAAATTACAAAGTTAAATATATTTAAGGGAAAATAATATCATAATGATTGATCATCTTGGAAGTTGATATATTATATTAATCTATTAGATATCATATCATGTACCTTTATCTTAGGGCAGTAGATATCAGTTTCGAGATACATCAAATAGTCTCTCCAAATTATAAGGATAAACTATTGATATATTAACATCTCTTTAATTTTTATGTATTAGCTTGATGGGATTGAGAGGAATGTATTTTGATTATTTTTTATTTTATTTGTATGACTGTAATCCATAGATTTTTATGTATTTTGTGGTACGGCACTAACAAACATATTGTGTGATTTATATATTTTTTTTATTTGGTTTTTTTTGCTCTTGGAGTTGTGGATATATACATACCAATATGAGATATACATACAAATTTGGAGATGTACATACCATGATCATTGGAATAATGGGTTAAAAACAGAATAAGAGAGAGAGGGGGTGAGAGAATGAATAAGAAGAGAGAGGGGGGGGGGGATTGAGAGAAGGGTGATGAGAGAGAGAGAGAGAGAGAGAGAGGAGATAGATATATATATATATATAATATATATATGATATAATATATATATAGGTGAGAGTGAATAAGAAGAGAGAGAGGGAGAGGGGTTGAGAAAGAGAGAAGGGGGGAATGGGGGGGTGAGAGAGATATAGAGTGAGATAATGAATGAGTGAGATATAAAGTTGGTGAGAGAATGAATGATTGAGAGAGAGAGGGGGAGAGAGGGAGAGAGGGAGAGAGAGAGAGAGGAGAAAGAGGGAGAGAGGGAGAGAGTGAGAGATGGAGAAAGGGAGAGAGGGAGAGAGGGAGAGAGGGAGAGAGGGATAAAGGGAGAGAGGGAGAAAGAGAGAGAGGGAGAGATGGAGAGAGAGAGAGAGATTGAGAGAGAGAGAGAGGGAGAGATGGGGAGAGGGGGGAGGAAATAGAAAAAGAGGGGAGCAGGAGAGAGGAAGAGAGAGAGGGAGAGAGAGGGAGAGAAGGAGAGAGGGAGAGATGGTGAGAGAGGGAGAGAGGGAGAGATGGTGAGAGAGAGAGAGAGAGGGAGGGGAGAGAAAGAGAGGGAGAGCTGGAGAGAGGGAGAGGTGAAAGAAAGAGGAGGGAGAGAAAGAGAAGAGAGAGAGAGAGAGAGAGAGAGAGAGAGGCAGGAGGGAGAGAGGGAGAAATGAGAGAGGAAGAGAAAGGGGGAGAAAGAGGAAGAGAGGGGGAGAGAAGAAGAGAGAAAATATAGGGAGGGAGGGAGGGAGAAAGGAGTGAGATATATAGAGAGGGAGAAAGGGAGAGAGGGAGAGAGGGGAGAGAGGGAGAAAGGGAGAGAGGAGAAAGGGAGAAAGGGAGAGAGAGGGAGAGAGGGAGAGAGAGAGAGAGAGGGAGAGGGAGGGAGGAGAGAGGGGGGAGGGAAATAGGGAGAGAGGGAGAGCGGGAGAGAGAGGAGAGAGAGAGAGAGGGAGGGAGAAAGGGAGAGAGGGGAAAGAGGGGAGAGAGGGAGAGAGGGTAAGATGGTGAGATGGTGAGAGATAGAGAGAGGGAGAGAGGGAGAGTGAGAGGGGGGGGAGAAGAAGAGAGAGAGGGGGGAGAGAGAGAGAGAGGGAGAGCGGGAGAGAGGGAGAGGTTGAAAGAAAGAGAGGGAGAGGTGAAAGAAAGAGAGGGAAGAGAAGGAGAAAAGAGAGGAGAGCGAGCGAGAGAGGCAAGGAGGGAAAAGAGAAAGAGGAGAGAGGAAGAGAGGAAGAGAGTGGGAGTGAGAAGGAGGGGGGAAGAGAGGGGGGAGAGGGAGGGGGAGAGGGCAGGGGGGGAGAGAGAGGGGAGAGATGGAGGGAGGAGGTAGGGAGGGAGGGAGGGAGGGAGAGGGGGAAACGGAAGAGAGGGCGGAGAAGGAAGAGAGAGCGAAAGATAGGGTGGGAGAGAGGGAGGGACTGAGATAATAGAGAGAGATGGAGAGAAAATATAGAAGAGAAAGCGGAGGAGTGAGAAATATAAGAGAGAGAGAGGAAGGGAGGGAGAAAAGGAGAGAGAGGGAGATGAGAGAGAGAGAGGAAGAGGAAGAGAGAGGGAGTGAGGGAATTAGAGAGGGAGAGAGAGGGAGAGAGAGTGTAGAAAGATATAGAGATATAAAGAGGTAGAGAAATATATAGAAAGATAGAAAGATGAGAGAGGGAGGAAGGGAGGGAGGGGAGGAGAGATAGAAGAGAGTGAGGGAGGGAGAGATAGAGATAGAGAGAGGGTGAGGAAGAGAGGGAGAGAGGGAGAGAGGGGAGAGAGAGAGAAATAGAGAAAGGGAGATAGAGGGAGAAAGAGATGGAGAGAGGGGGGAGGGAGGGAGAGGAGAGGGAGAAGAGAGGGAGAGGGAGGGAGAGGGAGGGAGGGAGGGAAAGAGTGTGAGATAGGGAGGGAAAGAGTGTGAGAGAGGGAGGGAAAGAGAGATAGAGGGAGGGAGGGATGAAGAGGGAGAGAGAGGGAGGAAGGGAGAGAAAGAGGGAGTGAAATTAAGGGTGAGAGAGAGACAAAAAAAGAGGGAGAGAGAGTGTGAGGGGGTGAGAGAGAAATAAAGAGAGGGGGGAGGGAAAGAGGGGAGGATGAAGAGAGGGAGAAAGAGAGGGATGGAGGGAAAGTGGGAAAGAGAAATGGAGGTACAGAGAGGGGAGATAGAGAGAGTGTATGAGGGAGAGAGAGGGAGGGAGAAAGTGGGAGTGAGAGAGAGGAGTGGTAGGAGAGAGATAGAGAGAGGGAGAGGGAGAGAGACGGAGTGAGATAGAGGGAGAGGTAGAGGGAGGGAGGGAGGGAGAGAGGGAGGGAGGGAGAGGGGAGTGGGGGAGAGTAGAGGTGTCAAACGGGCCGGGCCGGCCCGGCGCAGCACGAGGCACGGCACGGTTTCGGCCGTGCCTGGGCCGGCCCGGCACGATAAAAAAACGTGCCCGGGCCCGTGCCGGGCCCGGGCGAACAAACCACGTGCAGGGCCGTGCCCGGCACGGCACGCCGGCCCGCGTGCCTGCGTCGTGACTCGTGACCCAACCGGGCCCCGCCCCCGGTAAAAAGACCGCGGGTCAGGTCCAAACATACCCGACCTGCCCCGCCCCGCCTGCCATGCCTTGCCGTGCGCCCGTGCCCGAGCGGGCCGGCACGGCACGGCACGGCCTTGCCGTGCCCGAGCGGGCCGGCACGGCACGGCACGGCACGGCCTTGCCGTGCCCGCGGGCAGTGCCGTGCTCGGCACGGCACGGTAGCACGGCTGGGCACGTGAAAAACGAGCCGTGCCATGCTGGGCCGGCCCGTTTGACACCTCTAGGGGAGAGGGAGTGGATGAGAGAGGGAGAGGGAGGGAGAGGTGTTGTTTAGAAACAACTATTTCTTGTAGAATACAAGAAATTCTCAAGAACAGAAGCAGAATCTTAGAAGAAGAAGAGAAGAACAGAGGAGAAGAAGAGAGGAAGAATATCGCGCAGTAGAACCAATTCAAAACATTCAATAATAATCAGCCAGCAGCTAGGTCAAAAAAAACATCGACTTTTATATCAGTCCGATAATTAAAACACATAAATTTACAAAAAAAAAACTTTACAGTAATGCACCGATAATTGCTCATTAAGGGCAATTTTGTAATTTCACTTGCATATCTCAACACACCGAACAGCCCGTCAACAATCCCCCCGATTCGATGTAGTTGAGGTCAGTCCAAGCTTTTCTCTTGGTAGGGACTTTGTGAATATATCGTCTACTTGATCTTCAGTCCTGCAAAAAACCAACTTAACTTCATTAGATTCAATCGTATCCTTAATGAAGTGATATTTCAAACCTATGTGTTTAGTTCGACTATGCATTACCATATCACTCGCAATAGATATAGTCGATTGATTATCACACAGAATTTTTGTTGGATATTTTTGGACTTTATCTAAGTCGCCCAACAGTTTTCTAAGCCATAAGGCTTGAGAGGTTGCAACTGAAGCTGAAACATATTCAGCTTCAGTAGTGGACAAGGCTACGGTTGATTGTTCTTGGACTGCCAAGAAACTGCAGCAGTTCCAAGATTAAATACATATCCAGAGGTACTTTTGTAATCCTCTGGATTCCTCCCCAATCACTATCACAATAACCTATGATTTCTGTATGGTTAATTCTATGATATTTCATACATAATTAAGAGTACCTTTGAGATATCTCAATATTCGTTTAGCAGCACTTAAGTGTATATGATTCGGATAGTGCATAAAACGTGATAACAAATGAACAGAGAAACTATGTCAGGTCTGGTTGCTGATGCATACAGCAGGCTACCTATTAGACTTCTGAAATTTTTTACATTTACTGGTTTACCCTTAGCTGAAAGCAGTTTCTGGTTTACTTCTAAAGGGGTAGATACTGGTTTGCAGTCACTCATTCCAAAGTTTTTCAATACTTGTTTAATGTATGTGGTTTGAGAAACGGACACACCACTTGTGTCTTGAATTATTTCAAGTCCTAGGAATTGTTTTAGACTTCCTAGGTCAGACATTTCATATTTAATTTCCATTTCTCTCCTAAAATTATTTATCAATTCTGTTTTATTACTTGTAAATACAATATCATCAACATACAAGGAAACAATTAAAATTATAGAATTGTTGTCTCTTTTAATATAGAGTGTAGGCTCACTCTTGCTCCTACTGAATTCTTGATTCAGAAATAAGAGTTGATTTGTTGATACCAAGCACGAGGAGCTTGTTTCAACCCATACAAGGCCTTATTTAATTTATAAACACAGTGTTCACTCCCCTTTTTCACAAACCCAGGGAGTTGTTCTACATATATCTCTTCCTTAAGTTTTCCATTTAGAAAGGCAGATTTTATATCCAATTGGAATAAATTTCAACCTTTCTGTCCGGCTAAGGCTATTAAGAGCCTTATGGTTTCTAACCTTGCTACTGGAGCAAAGGTTTCATGGTAGTCTAATCCAGGTTTTTGTGAGTAACCTTTGGCTACCAATCGAGCCTTGTATACATGCTGATTTGAGTTTGATTTAACTTTAATCCTATAATCCACTTAACACCTATACTGTGTTTATTTTGAGGTAAGTCAACTAAGGTCCAAGTGTTATTTTTCTCGATAACAGACATTTCTGTCTGCATAGCTTTGAACCAGAATTGATGTTTTACAGCCTCTTCATAGTTGAGTGACTCAACTGAGGTGTAGTTACATCTCTGATAAATGTCTGACAGGTTTCTATACTTTACGGGGGTTATTTTACTAAGTTCAGTCCTTGATTCAGAATTAGATGATGTACAATCACTATGTTTAGAAGCAGATTTGGACTTGTATTGAGAATCATCTTCAGTTAAAGAATCAGAATCAGAAATAAATTCAGAAGAAAAAGTAGAGGGTGAGCCGAAATCATACCTTGGAGCATTTTTAAATATATAGCAGGTTGCACCAGCTTCTGTGCAACCATTTTCGGTTCCAGAATTAGCTTCACTTAAATTTTCATCCCACATGCTGTTTTCATCAATCAAAATATCTCTACTCACCAGAAATGTCTTTGTTTCTGGTGAGTACAGTCTGTAACCCTTGCATTGCAGACTGTAACCTATTAAAATACATTTTAGACTCTTGGAGTCTAATTTGGTTCTATGTGCACTTGGTATATGGGAGTAACAAACACTCCCGAATACCTTTAGGTGTTTAACACTAGGCTTCCTACCAGTCTAGGCTTGCACTGGAGTTATGTTTTCCAGTGCTTTGGTTGGGCATCTATTGAGCAGGTACACAGAAGTGTTCACTGCTTCTGCCCAAAAAATCTTTGGTAGGTTTTTCTGATTTAACAATGTTCTGGCCATTTCCATTATTGTCCTATTTTTTCTCTCCACAAATCCATTCTGTTGTGGTGAGTAGGCAGTGGTAAGTTGTCTGGTTATTCCTTTAGATTCACAGTAATCTGTGAATTTTTGAGAGAGGAACTCACCTCCTCTGTCTGTTCTAAGTGACTTGACACTTAGACCAGATTGTCTCTCAACAAGAGGTAAAAGTTTCTTGAAGCATTCAATTGCTTCTGACTTGTGCTTCAAGAAAAAAACCCATATATATCTCGTGCAGTCATCTATAAATAACAAGAAATAACTACTACTGCCTAAGGACTTTACTAACATAGGACCACATATGTCAGCATGTAATAGTTCCAGGGGTTTAGAAGCTTTCCAGGCAGAGTGCTTCGGAAAGCTTTTTCTGGATTGTTTTCCCAGTGACATACTTCACAGATAGAGGTAGGTGGTGAAAGGTTTGAAGGCATACCAGTTACCAAGTTATTTTGAAAAATATTTTTTAGGTCAAAGTAATTCAAATGCCCAAACCTTCTGTGCCATAGAGAGGTAACAGATTGGACATTCATTGAGAATACCTTATCTGTTTTCTCAGCAAATGTCAGTGGAAAACTTCTTCCACTTGACATTTTCACTATCCAGGAAGGTTGATTACAGTTTTGATCAAAAATTTTACATATTTTATTTTCAAACATTAGTTTATAGCCTTTTTCAATTAATTGGCCAACACTTAGTAGATTCTGGTCCAAGGCAGGAACCAGAAGTACATCTTTTATGAACTTTGTTCCAGAGCAGGTGGGTACTGCCACTCTGCCCTTGGCTTGCGCCTGAACTAGTTCACCATTCCCCAATTTGACTTGTGAATTTACTACTGGAAGTAAATCCACAAATATCTCTTCATTTCCAGACATGTGGTTTGAGCAGCCACTGTCCAGAAACTAAGTGTTTATTGAGTGGTATTTTCTGTTTCATTTACATAAAACAGATATTCTACAGAACTACTCGTTCTGTAAAACCAGCACTCTGGTTAGAAATGCTCTTACAGTTCTTAGAACTGTGCCCAAACCTTTTACAGTTTTGGCACTGGTTTTGCTTTCGAAACCAACACTTTATCGCAGTGTGGTTTAATCTCTTGCATATAGTGCAAGAGGAAGATTGTTCCTTAGATGAGTCTGTAGAGAGGATAGAAAAAGAGCCTGTTTTAATTTTATTTTTATTTTTATTTTTAGACTCATACCTTAGTGTATTTTTCTTGCTCCTCATATCTCTGTATTGCACATCAGCCTTATTGGAGCTATCTTGCCATCTTGACTGCATTGCAGTCTCTGCAGAACTTTCTGCCCTCTTCAGTAATCAACTCTCATAGGACTTCAGGGAGCTCAGAACTTGCTGGATGGAGAGTTTGATAGGTCTTTGGTCTCCTCAATTACTGCCACAATGGCATCAAACTTATCAGGCATACAGATTAAAAGTTTTTCAACTAATCGAGTCTCAGAGACATTTTCTCCATGAATCTTTAGTTGATTAACAATATCTAGAAACTGAGTTGAAAACTCAGTAAGAGAATCTGAGTTTTTCATACTCAGATTCTCGAAATCTTTTCTCAAGGAGTGCAGAAGAGCTCCTCGAGCCTTCTTATCTCCTTGGTATTCCTCGATTAGGAGGTCCCAAGCCTCCTTGGCTTGAGTACAGCCAAGTAATCGAGGGAATATCGCATTACTTATACCCTGTTGGATGAAAAGTAATGCCTTAGCATTTAGTTTCCTCAATTCCTTCTCTTGCAACAGTTCTTTACCTTCCAGAATAGAGAAATTAGGGGATTCTTCATATCCAGAAACCATAATTTCCCATATGTCTTGGGAGATAAATAATGTTCGCATTTTGACAAGCCAATAGTCAAAATTTTCACCATCAAACAAGGGAATAGGAATTGAACCCGAGTTTGATGAGTTTTGAGTTTTTGAAAACATAATATCTTAAGAACAGCTTGAAAAAATATGAACAGAAAGTTCGGGTTTTGTAAAAAATAGGTTTTAAAAACCACAAAACCTTTAGATCTTACTAGATCTGGTTAGATCTATGCTCGATCTTAAGAAATTTGTGAAAATTATTTAGGTTTTCAGAGAACGCCTAAACTGGAGAAATTAGATTTGAATATTGTTCAAAAATAATTTCAATCGCAGTTAGGTATCGAAGCTCTGATACCAGAATGTTGTTTAGAAACAACTATTTCTTGTAGAATACAAGAAATTCTCAAGAACAGAAGCAGAATCTTAGAAGAAGAAAAGAAGAACAGCGGAGAAGAAGAGAGGAAGAATATCGCGCAGCAGAACCAATTCAAAACATTCATAATAATCAGCCAGCAGCTAGGTCAAACAAAACATCGGCTTTTATATCAGTCCGATAATTAAAACACATAAATTTACAAAAAAAAATACTTTACAGTAATGCACCGATAATTACTCATTAAGGGTAATTTTGTAATTTCACTTGCATATCTCAACACACCGAACATCCCGTCAACAAGAGGGAGAGGGAGAGGGAGAGAGAAGGAGAGGGGGAGTTGAGGAGTTGGGGCGAGGAAGTGGGGGAGAGAGGGAGAGAGGGAGACACGGAGAGAGGATATGGGGAAAGAGAGAGGGAGGGAGAGAGAGAGAGAGAAAGGGGGAGAGGGGGGAGAGTGAGAGAGAGAGAGGGAGAGGGTGGGAGAGAGAGAGAGGGAGAGGGTGGGAGAGAGAGAGAGAGGGTGGGAGAGAGAGATAGAAAGAGAGATGGAGAGAAAGGATGAGAGAGAGAAAGAGAGGGAGGGAGGAAGTGATAGGATGAGAGAAAGAGAGAGAGAGAGCGAGAGAGAGGAGAGAGAGAGTGGGAGAGGGGGGATAAAGAGAAATAGATAGTGAGGAAGAGAGGGAGAGGGGGATAGAGAGAGAAAGAGAGAGAGAGAGAGACGGGGGAGGGGTGAGGGAGAGAGGGAGATAAGAACAGAGAGTGAGAGAGGGAGGGAGGGAGAGGGAGAGAGAGATAGATTAGGTGGATTGGCCAAGAGAGTTCGTCTATTAGGAGGACAAACCTTTCCGTGATGCGGTTTCGATTTACTTCATGTCGGAGGAGAGAGGGGAAGAGGTAGAAGGGAGAAATGGAAAGAGGGAGGGGGGAAGAAGGGGAGAGTTGGAGAGAGAGGAGGGGAGAGTTGGAGAGAGGGGGGGAGAGGAGAGAGAGAGGAGGAGAGGGGGAGAGCTAGAGAGTAGTTGAGGGGGAGATGAGTAGAGGGGAAGAGGAGAATCGGTGTAGAGGGTAGATGGATAGAGGAGGTGGGGGAGATGGAGAGATGGAGAGATGGGGAAGGGGGAGAGCAGAACAGTGGGAGAAGGAGAAAAGGAGATGGAGGGAAAGAAAGAGAGGGGGAGATGGGAAGATGAGAGGAAAGAGAGAGAGAGGGAGAGGGGAGAGAAGGAGAGGGGGGAGAGTGATAGAGTGAGAGGGGTAGTAAGGAGATACAGGAAGAGGAAGAGAGAGAGATAAATAGAAAGAGAGAGGGGGGAGGGGGGAGAGATGGGGAGAGAGAGATGGAGAGAGATATTGAGGGAGAGAGGAGGGGGGTAGAGGGGGAGTGGGAAGAGGGGAGTGGTGAGAGAGGGAGGGAGGAAGTAGGGGGAGAGTGAGACAAGGAGAGAGGGGAGAGAGTGAGCGAGGTAGATAAGGAGATACGGAGAGAGGAAGAGAGAGAAATAAATAGAAAGAGAGAGGGGGGAGGGAGAGAGGGAGAGATGGAGAGAGATACTGAGGGAGAGAGGAGGGGGGTAGAGGGAGTGAAGAAGAGGGGGAGAGGGGGAGTTGGGAAGAGGGAGCGGGTGAGAGAGGGAGAGAGGGAGGGGGGAGAGGGAGGGAGGGGAGAGTGAGGGAGAGAGGGAGAGAGGGAGGGAGATAGGGAGAAAATGAGAGAGGGAGAGAGGGAGGGAGATAGGGAGAAAATGATGAGAGGGAGAGAGGGAGGGAGATAGGGAGGAAAATGAGAGAGGGAGAGAGGGAGGGAGATAGGAGAAAATGAGAGAGGGAGAGAGGGAGGGAGATAGGGAGAAAATTAGAGAGGGAGAGAGGGAGGGAGGGAGGGGAAGAGAGGAAGCGGGAGAGGAGAGCGAGGGGGGGGGGGGGAGGGGGGGAGGGGGGGGAGGGGGGGAGGGGGGGAGGGAGGGGGAGGAGGGGGGGGGGAGGGGGGGGGAGGGAGGGGGGGAGGGGGGGGAGGGGGAGAGGGGGAGAGAGTGAGGAGAGAGTGAGGAGAGAGAGATAGGGAGAGAGGGAGAGTGGCATAGAAAGATAGAGAGAGTGTGTGTGTGAGTGAGATATTATATGATATTTCAAACATAAAACACACGCATTGGCATCGTTTAATTAAAGTTTCTTTATTGTGAGCAATAAATGTCATGGCCATGTTTATTGTTTTTCAGCCTCTGCTAAAGTTGGTGGCATATCGTTCGGCTGCCGCCCTCCAATCAAGTATGAAAGATGCGGTACATAGTCAACCTTAAAGATCGCTCTTTTTTCATTGGCAAAGATGAGCAACTATTTACTCTGCAGTCGATTCCTTGCCTCATCTCAACTGCTTCCACTTATTGCTCGCCTTCGCTAATCCCCAGAATCTACAATTGCTAACCAAGCTTGATTTATTATAAACAGATTTGCTGATGCTGCGATCACGAAAAGGAACTGATTAGTTTTTTTTTGAAGGCTTGATCAAATTTTTCTTCACATGAGATCACTTAATAATCCTAATTTAATTATCATATTACAATTTTCAACTTGTTTGCCTTGTATTTGATATGGAAAATTCATCAAAATAAAATTTTGCAAATATATTTTTATTTTGTCTATCATTCTTATTCTTATTCTTTAGACTTGAATTTATCTTCAGTTTAAATTTACAAGCATTTTCCTCAATATATTCCTATATTCATACTATCCCTGAGCTCATAGTTTGTTAATAGCTTTATTCATATTGTTGAAACATGAGACTTACCTACTCTGATCCCATCATGGTCATGAGGCTCATATATAAGTTTAAAAATTGTATGAGATGAGTTTAATTCTAGACCATGTAGTGATGGGCCTGACACGACTGAATCAAGTCATTAAGAAATTCTAAAGCCTCCTAACTCACTTAACATCTCTAGGCTCAACAGATAATCTCTCTAACTTTTGAGAAAAAAATATTTAGATATCGCGCTAAAGTTTTAGCCTTAAAAATAACTTGTTATATATTAACTTTTTGTAGATTTCGCGCTGAAATTTGAGCTTTGCATACTATGTATGATTTCCAAGATATAAAAATATTTGTTTAATGTGAATAATCTAATATTTATGTTAGATTAAAAAAATAATTCATGAAGTGCAATTATGACTAAAACCCAATAATTTATATTGTTTTGGGTTTTCATTTTCTAAATTATACCCAATTTATTGACTAATGAGATGTAAGCAAGGAGTGGTGATCATTTTTTGGGTATGCATTTTAAAAAATAATAAGTTTATTTTCATATATATATATATATATATATATATCTTATGATAAAAATTAATTTTATTCAATAAGAGTGACTATATACAACAATATATCATATAATCAATGAGTCAAAATCATTTTACAACAAATAGAAAAGGAAAATTTAGGCACTCTTCTTTTGTTTGAAATTGGTAGTATGTTCTTCCTCCAATAATCTTTTGCCACATAGTGCCCAAAACAAAGCTCCCATCTCCATCTTTTTTCTCTCTCTATTTTTTTAGTTCTTCATCTCGTGCGCCCAAAAACAAAAAATAAAAAAAGAAAAGAAGCACCAAAATGTGAGCATGAACGACCATTTACTGAATGGTCTAAGAAAGAGTAATATCTTAATAATCTTACCCTTACAAAATCAGAAAGATTATATCTCAACTATCATACCAATAAAAAACTAAGAGATCAAGTTTGAAGGAGTAACCTGGGTGCGGTACTTTGGTACACCGTACATACAAGGATTTGCAAATCAGCTTGGTGTGGCCAGGAAAAGATTCATCTTTAGTTTTGTATTTTATTTTTCTACATTATTTTCTTATTTTATATTTGTTCTTTTCTTGCAATTAGACTTGATAAAAACTACGGTGAAAATTATGTTTCAGTGCTATGTTATGAAAATAATTTTGTTTTAATACCTTATATGTTCATAAAATCAAAAAATATGCCACGAACCTAAAAAAATTCCTAAGGTATCTTCATACTCTCATCTAAAATTTCATAAAACAAATATCTTTGCCCTTTTCACATCAACATGCTACACACACACACATGCAAATATATATAGTGTGATGATGTGATAAGTCCAAAGATGTTTTTCTGCTAAAATTTAAATGAGAGTAATTTAAAATAATATAATATAATATATTATATAAAGCTACAAAAAATCAAAGAAAATAAAGAAATATTTAGGATTTATTGAAAAAATCAAAAATATTAGAAATATGTAAAGTCGGTGTTTTCGTTGATATTATACACACACACACACACGATTTTATGAAATTGTAACTATTTCTAGGTATAAATTTGTGACAAATGTAATTTTTATATAAAATTTTGATAAATATTTATGATATAAAATTTTGATTGATGTGATGTTCTGACTAGTGTCTAACACTGTTGTTTTCCCCCTTGCCCAATGGCTCAAGCCCGCGTCCTCCATGTAGAAAGAATCAATGTTGTAACTATTTTTCCATTGAAACCCTAAATATAGATGAGCAATTGTTGTTTTTTTCGTTGATAGAAATTAGCACAATTGCATGCATGTAATTTGTTTGACCTCATTTTGTTGGATGTAATTTTGTGAGTTTCATGGCTATTACAGGTGATATACAGGATTCAAGCGTCTGAGTAATATCTTCAGTGAAGGATTATGAGATTACTTTTTTGAAAGAAAAAAGGCAGGAAATGAAAGTAGAAATATAGGAAATGAAAGAAGTGAATGATGAGATTAAAGAAATTAAGAATGCAATACATCAACAGATGCCTTATATGGAGTCATAGTTAGTGGCATTGATGTGACAGATTATACCATACCAAGTTCCAGTAGAGAAATCACGCAGGAGAGGCTAGCACAAATGCACCAGTTAATGATGAGGATGCCTATTTAGTTTTAGATGATTATATACCTATGTTATGTTTTTGTTTTAACTATGTAACTATCATAACAGATTAATTTTTAAATTGCTTTTACTTTTTATTGATTATAAAAAATGGTTTATGGTATATGTTTTATTCAATTTAATATACAAATTTAAAAATATGTTATCAATTTTTTTGTAAAAAAATAAAATGGTGAAAATTGTTTTAGAATGAAAATAGCTAGGGATTTTCCCTCGTTAATTTAGCTAGGAAATTTTGGAATATATCTAGTCAAAAAATATTAATTTCTACTATTAATTACGATAAAAATTAGCAAATAAAAAATATATAATTAGTCAGGTAATTTCCATCGTTCAAAATTTGGTAGGGAATTTTTTTTTCTCGTTAATATATTGCGATAAGAACTTTAGTTTGGGATAATTTCCATTGTAAATCCGTAGTTATTCTATTTTAGCGATGAAATTTCTAATAATAGCTAGGGAAATTTTCATAGCTATTTGGCCTTTTTTTTTTGTATTATCACCTTAGACTAATCATAAATAAAATTGATCACATAAGTTAAAGTTTTTCCAAGTTCCATTTTAATAAATAAAATGCATCATTTATTCCATAAAATTATTTGATAAAATGCAAACTACAAATACAAATAATTAATTTCATTTATCTAAAATTATTTGAGATGATTGAGTTATTATATCAAATTTAATTTTTTTTGATATATATCTTTTATTTTTCAATTTTTATTTAGCACAAGTACATGAGTGCATAAAATATAAGGTATTAAACTATATGAAAAAATCTCATAAAATATCAATAGAACTCAATAAAAAATAACATACAAATAATGACCATATATAAATATAAGAAAGCAATGAATTGAGTCAGGTTACATATTAAGTGTTTCCATTAATAATGATAATGACATAAATAATAAACTATACAAAAAATTAAAAACAAAAAAACACACCAATAAACCATAATACTCTCTTTCAAATTAGTGCATATAAGTCCAGAACAACAAATTTTGAAAAAATAAAAAAATAACTCAAACCTCTTAACAGTATTAGTAAAAATATTTATTGGTCATTCTGCTATCTAATATATATAATATTAATAATCTCATCCGGAATCTTCTTACTAAGAAATATATAATTCACTTCTATATAGCTTGTCTACTCGTAAGATACTAAATTTGAAGTTATATACTTTGCTGCCTAACTATCACATTTAAAAATAATGAGAGAAGAACATTGATACTCAATTCTTTCAAAAAGATATAAATCCAAAATATCTCTTATGTGAAAATTATCATCACTATAACTCTACATCTACACTAAATCTTTAAAATAATTATATGTTACTTTTTTTAAAAGATAGAATTATTTTCAAGAAAAATATAAAAATATATCATAGATCTACTCTCAGTACAAGCTTGTATGCCAACTTAAATTTGAATATCCAACTAAATCTAAGTGCTTGTAATCCTTGAAAGAGATTCCAAAATTTATCGACTTTTTTACATATCTCAATATGTAAAGAGATGGATCTTGATGAATATGTCAAAAAAATTTAAAAAATAAATAATTATACTAATTGCATAGGTTATATTAGATTTATTAATAATCAAATAATTAATCTTTTCTAAAATTCTTATATAAAAAATAGAATGAACTACATGAATCACATTAGATAAAAAATCAATACACTTATTAACAATAATATTTGCAAGAACACAACCTAAAAATACAAATAATTATAAGAGAATCAACTACATACATTCTATGTGGCAAGATAATACATCTCTTAAAGTAAGTAATGTTTATCCCAAGAAAGTGTCTAAATCTTTCAAGATCCTATGTGTAGAATTATGATTATAAATAATCTGAGTTAAGTGATCCTCGATTCATCATCTCAGATAATTAAAATATCATCCACATATCCAAGAAAACAAATCACTCTACCATCGAGGCTTTTCTGAAAAATACAAAAAATACATAATTAATATTTGTAAAGCAAGTGAGATGTTGGTCTGTGAAAATATTATAAATCAGACTTTTAGTGACTACTTCAATTCATATGATACATTCAATAATTACAAACTTATATCTAACTATAATGCTTGAAATCTGAGTTGTTGCTCCATAAACATCTTCTCAAGTTCTTCATGAAGAAATAAATTTTTGATGTCTAGTTGGTATATCTTTCAACTATTAGATTGTGTCAGAGAAATAAAGAATCTGCATGAAGATCATTTTGGCTACTAAATATAAAATATTTTAATAATTCACATCAAACATCGAATGAATCTCATTACTGCAACTCTCACTTTAAATCAATGTATCTTCCCATCTTAATATATATTTCAAGGTAGACATTCACATACAATCAACAATATATTTTTTCATGATTATGGTGCAAGTTCCCAAGTCCAATTAGAGTGAAGAGCATCTATTGTTTGTATCATGGTCTGATATTATTATAAATGAGATAATATCTCAAAAGAACATATAATCATCCAACTAGGATCATGAGAAAAAATAAAAAAGATAAAATAAAGAAAATAATTTTAAGTATGACGAAGCCTATGAAACCATGTATCGAACATAACTCTTCTATTGTTTCTAGATGATGATCAAAATGTCAAGATAAGAGAGGCTGGCTGCAAATTCATCTAGCTCATTGGTAGACTCATCACTTGTTTGAGCAAAATTTATATGTTCTTTGCTCCTAATATAGACTCTAAATCCTGAAAATTCAAGTCTCCCAATTTTTAACTCAACATGAGCATTTACTAAGACACACTCATAGACTAATGTGTCATATGGATCAAAGGTGAATTTTTTTTCGTTATAAACTTTACTATCTTAAGAATCAACTTGATATGTACTTGTTGACATATAAAAGCAATATCATACTGTGAACCAATAAGTCCAGATATAATCAATGGATAACTCTCCCTTTTACCTAAAGATCCAAGTAGAACTACAAGAAAAATCAGAAAAGATATACTTGTACCCATTTAAAAAGTTAAAAATGAAAACTCATTAATTTTTTTTACATTTTCTCTTTTTCTTCTTTTCATACCTCTCTCTTTCCCTAGATGTAATCAAAACTTCAATGGCATCTCCCACCTCTCTTTCTTTCCCCAATTGTCATTATAACCCTAATTAGTTTGACAATGAGTCATCACGACGTCATGGGTTATCATGACTTCTGCATTTAGCTTCTAGAACTCCAAAGTCACGGTGCTGGCGAGTGCTACAACTTTCATCATTACTAGGTTGTTATTCAACTTTAACAACTCATCCTTTTATAAAGATATAATAAAGAGATAATAAGTCACATTAATCCATGATGTATCAAATATTTATAATTATTTTTGATTATTTTCATAATGTAATTTACTAAAAATAACCATGTTATCACTGATTTCGTTCGATGTTTATACAAGTTGTTTACACCAGTGGGTGCATGTGGAGAAGTCACATTAATCTTTCTTAGCCATGACTCCGCAAACAAGTCATCATGATTTTGACATATCATAATTCTACCAACCAGTTATCACAATATCACTATCAATCTATGTCCATGACATCTTGGAATGGCAACTATAACAATTTATTAATATACTCATCTACTGTAATCAATAAATTCAAGATATATTAATAAAATAAAACAAAAATTACATTGCAATGTTGCATGAAGATGATTAAAAAATTTTAATGGTCATGTCATCTAAGTTATAAGCTCATCAAGAAAATTCTATTAAATGTGCTAAAAAAGTTCTTAGAATAAATTGAGTGGATGGTTTCAAATTTGAAGGTGTGGTTGGTGCATAGGTCGTACACTCCAGTTTGAAGAGCTCGAAGGAGTCCTAACATGCATATGAAAGAACTGGATGAATCATTTGAAACATGGTGGCATTCAAATATTTTAATTGAATATATATTAAAGAGGTGAAGTATGCTCTTGCATCACATGAATGTGATGTACGTAGTATTAGGACTATTTTATACTAAAAGTCATTTTTGATTATTTTTGTTTTTCTTGATTTACATCATTTTCTTTTTTTAATGAAAGAATTTATAATGACCTTAATTTGTCAAAAGGGCATGTGTCATTTATTCTACACAGTAAATTTTTCTGTGAGTAGAGTTTGACTTATGCATAAAAGATTAAATTATAAGTTCATCTAGAATATAAGTTTGATATTTACAATCTAGATAGAATTAAATAACCTATGGATAAAATTGTACCACAAAATTTTAATAGGTCAATCTTGACTATGGAGAATGATAAAGTTCAAACTTCAAATACTAGTACACTTTAGTATAATGAATGAGACCACCACAATATAATTACTCTGTATCGACATATAAAATAAAATATATAATTCTTATTTTAAACACTATTACTCTTATTTTTAAAGTCATTAATATTTTTGTGCACTTGTTAATAGTTATTTTGAATCATAAATAGTATAATTTAAAAATAGATTTTGGAACTCTATGAATTGGTTAATTTTATCAAATATAGGGTAGATATTGATTACTGATTGAATCCATGTCCTATTAGAAATAATGATGATGCCTCTGGAGAAAGCTTATAAGTTTTAATATTGTCAAACTTTATAGATTGATTTTTATCAGACATTTAAAATAAGTTTAGTGAACAATCTCGAGAAAATAAGTAAAGATTAATTGATTTAGATAGTCAATAATTAAATTTAATCAATGAGCATCTATAATCTTAACATGTAAAATATAATAAGTGTTAAGTAACAAGTGACAATAATTATTTTGAATAAGATAGAAAGTATAATTATAAATATGTAGTTGTATAAATTATGATATAATATAATTTATATTGGAAGCCCAATATTTTATTAAGTCCAAGATCTTTTATGCAATCTTATCCAGTAACATAAAATGTGTTTTAAAATTTTTTGTTTATTTAGAATATATTTATTTATATAATCACAATAGTTGATTTATTTATAATTGATTTGTTTTGATTTTATCAAATTAATTGATTTATATATTGAATTAATTTTGATTTTAAATACACACACGCACACACACACGCGCGCACACACAGAGAAAGATATGGAAAGCATTGTCTATGCAACTTATATATGTTAAATATTATAATAAGTGTTAATATTCTTCTGTTTACTTTCTTATGTTCACACATCTGACTGTCTTCTCCGCGTTCACGCGTCCGCTTGTCGCTCTCTATGGGTATATAACTTCTTTTGAACAGCCAGATACACACAAATCGTGTCCAGGTCCGAAGTAACGTGTTTTTTGTCTATCAATCTTAAATATTCTGTTTAACATGGTATCAGAGGAACGTCGATCCAGCGGCCGTTCTTAAGGAGCTGGAGGCCACTAACTTGATCATCTTGAAACAGTAGGATGATGTCGCCTGCGTCCGTGTGAGCTCGCAAGCCCTTGATCAGCTCTGGTTTCGGACATGGAGGATAGTTGCTGATCTTGGTCCCAAAGTTAGGCCCTTTCGACCCGTAGAATACCTTCTTCAGGTACCTCTCCTCAAACCCGAGATTGGCACAGAAAATGTCCAGAAGCTACTCAGCGAGCTTCTCCAACTCAAGGGCGAACTCCTTTATCGCCTTCCTGTAATCGTTTTCGAGATCTGAGATTTCCGCCGTCTCCAGCGGCCTGGTATATATGGCTTGGTTCTAACTTGTGCTTGAAACTGTTTTAAATCTTGATGAATCTTGCTGGCCATTGGTGAAGGTTCTTCAAATGCAAATCCAGAAGGAATCGCCCTCTCCAGCAGATTGTTTGCAGAAAAAGCACTTCTCTCAGCATTTCGTTTTAGAAACAATCGATATTTCTATTAGTTAGGCTTGTCTTCTTACCAGATTATCATTTTGGGTATCATCCCAAGAGTGTTGGTAAGGTAAGCCGTTTTAACAGAAAGAAATGGCTGAGGGTAGAGATCCTCTTCAGTCAATTAGTGTGCAATTGGTTGGGAAAAATTATACATATTGAAGTTATGTAATGAAAAATTTTTTGAAAGGCAAGAAATTATGGGGTTATGTTTCTGGAACTTTCGTTAAACCTAGGGATGAGAAAGCATAAAATTATATGAAATTGGTAGATGTTTGGGAATCTGATAATTCAAAGATCATCACTTGGATTAATAATTCTGTGAAGCACACAATAGGAATGCAATTGGCAAAATTTGAAACTACTAAGGAAGTTTGGGATTATTTGGCAAAGTTATACACACAATCTAATTTTGCAAAATAGTTTCAGTTAGAAATTGATATTCGTGCTTTACAACAAAAAAATATGAGTGTGCAGGAATTTTATGATGCTATGACAGATTTATGGGACCAATTAGCACTAACAGAATCTGCAGAGATAATGGCTTTTGCTCCATATATTGCCAGAAGAGAAGAGCAGCGTTTGGTTCAATTTTTGATGGCTCTTCGTGATGATTTTGAGGGACTTCGTGGGACTATTTTGCATCGCAATCCACTGCTTTCTGTTGATTCAGTAGTTAGTGAACTATTAGCTGAGGAGATACGGCTTAAGTCTCATACAGATACTCCCTTTGTTTTTGCAGTCCCTCACAGGCCTATTGGTAATACTCAGTTTAGATCACATACTACAACTGCTCAAGATGAATGTCGTTTCTGTAAGCAAAAGGGTCATTGGAAATCACAGTGTCCTATATTGTTGAACAGAGGTAAATCACAGCAGCCCAATCAGTCAAAGCAATTTCCTCAACAACGACCATCTTTCATACATCCACCATCACAGCATCATCAGCAACAGTGGTCCCTCAGATCGTCTAATTCTAATGCTGCCATGGCTACTCCATCATTAGATCCATCTATGCTTGAGCAGTTTCAAAAGTTCCTTGCAGCACAACCGCATGTCATGTCTGTCTCCTCACCTATAGGTTTGTCATCCTCTTGTTCCTCAGGTACATCTCCAATTTTATGGGTCTTAGATTATGGCGCTTCACATCATATGTCACCTGATTTGTCATCATTTGTTTCTTTATCTCATTATTCATCTGTGTCAGTATTGACTGCTGATGGCACTCCTATGGCTTTAGCAGGTTGTGGATTTATTGTTACACAATGTTTGTCCATCCCTGATGTCTACTATGTTCCTAAACTTACTATAAATCTCATTTATGTTAGTCAACTTTGTGAATCTGGATATTTAGTCTTTTTTTGTTCTTCCGCTTGTTATGTGCAGGACCCACAATCCCAGAAGCTGATTGGGACCGGCCGTAGGAAAGGGAGACTATATGTTTTGGATAATCTTAAAGTACCAGATGTTGCAGCTTCTGTTTCTAGTGTTGATTTGTCTTCCTTTCGGTTGAGTGATTCTTCGTCTGTCTTTTATTTGTGGCATTCTCGCCTTGGTCATGTTTCTGCTTCTCGTTTACAATTTCTAGCTTCTACAGGAGCCTTAGGCAATGTGAAACTGAGTAATATTTCAGATTGTTGTGGTTGCAAATTGGCCAAATTTTCTGCTTTGCCTTTTAATAAAAGTACTTCTGTTTCTCTTGCTCCATTTGATCTTGTTCATTCTGATGTATGGGGTCCTTCTCCTATTACCACAAAGGGAGGATCACGTTATTATGTTTCCTTTATTGATGATTGCACTCGTTATTGCTGGGTTTATCTTATGAAAAAATGTTCTGATTTTCTAAATATATTTAATGATTTTCGAATTCTCATTAAAACACAACATCCCTCTGTTATCAAGTGTTTTAGATGTGATTTGGGTGGAGAGTATACTTCTCATGCTTTTACTGATTTACTTGCTCTAGATGGGACAATTCATCAAACTTCTTGTACCGATACTCCTGAACAAAATGGTGTTGCTGAAAGGAAACATAGACACATTGTTGAGACTGCTAGATCTCTTTTATTGTCTGCCAGTGTCCCTAGTGAATTTTGGGGAGAAGCAGTCCTTACTGCGGCTCATTTGATTAATAGAATTCCAACCTCTCACAATTCAGGGTTGTCTCCTTTTGAAAAATTATATAAACATGCTCCTGATTATTCTTCTCTTCGTGTTTTTGGTTCTACATGTTTTGTTCTTCGACCTCACATTGAGCGTAGTAAGTTGTCTTCAAAATCTGCTATTTGTGTTTTTCTAGGTTATGGTGCAGGTCAAAAAGGATATCATTGTTTTGATCCAATCAGTCAAAAATTATATGTTTCGCGTCATGTTGTATTTCTTGAACATATATCGTATTTTTCTATTCCTGTTAGTGCTCATAACATGACTAAGTCTGATCTTATTCGTATTGATCCTTTTGCTGGTCATGATGCTATTATTCCCCCTGTTGATGTTCCCCAGTCTCGTCCTACTCTTTCTGATCATAATTCTTGCAGAGTTCCAACTACTATTTCATCAGATACTGGTACTTTAGCTCCTGACATGCCTATAGCTTCCTCTCCTTCTACGGCTGCTCAATCATCTTCTGAGACTACGGCTCCTGTTTCTCCCCGTTACCCTACTCGTAACCGTAAGTCCACTCAACAACCTGATTTTATTTATTCTTGTTACTCTAGTTCTTTTGTCTCTTTTTTAGCTTCAGTTCATCGTCTCTCTGAGCCTTTGTCCTATAAAGAGGCAGTCATTGATCCACTTTGGCAGCATGCTATGGCTAAGGAACTCACTGCTCTACATCAGACACATACTTGGGATTTGGTACCTCTACCTCCAGGTAAACGTGCCATTGGTTCTCGTTGGGTCTATAAAATTAAGACTCAATCTGATGGATCTGTTGAAAGGTATAAAGCTCGATTGGTTGCTAAGGGATATTCACAGCAATATGGTATGGATTATGAGGAGACTTTTGCTCCTGTTGCAAAAATGACTACAGTTCGTACTCTTATTGCAGTTGCTTCTGTTCTTCATTGGCATATTACTCAAATGGATGTTAAAAATGCCTTTTTAAATGGAGATCTTCAAGAAGAAGTCTATATGGTTCCTCCTCCTGGGGTTTTTCATCAGCCTGGTGAAGTTTGCAAGCTCAGAAAAGCCCTTTATGGTCTCAAACAAGCTCCTCGAGCCTGGTTTGAAAAGTTTTCTACTGTTATTACCTCACTTGGTTTTCATCCTAGCAATCATGATTCTGCATTATTTGTTAAATGTACTCCTGCTGGTCGTATTCTGCTTTCTTTATATGTTGATGATATGATTATTACTGGTGATGATGTTGATGGTATTCTAATGTTAAAGACAGAGTTGACTCGTTGTTTTGCAATGAAGGATTTGGGCTCACTCCGTTACTTTTTGGGTATTGAAGTTGCATCTTCTCCGAAAGGTTATCTTCTTTCTCAATCTAAGTACATCTCTGATATATTTGAACGGTCTCGTATCACTGATAATCGGACTGCTGATACTTTTATTGAGATTAATGCTCGTTACTCTGCTTCTGATGGTTCTCCTTTGCCGGATCCCAGTTTATATCGTACTGTTGTTGGTAGTTTGGTTTATCTTACCATTACTCGTCCTGACATTGCATATGCTGTTCATATAGTTAGTCGGTTTGTTACTTCACCTACTACAGTTCATTGGGCTGTTGTTCTTCGTATTTTGAGGTATCTTCGAGGTACTCAGTTTCAGAGTCTCTTACTTTCTTCTACCTCATCCTTGGAGTTGCATGCTTATTCTGATGCTGATTGGGCTAATGATCCTACGGATCACAAATCGACTACTGGTTTTTGTATTTTTTTGGGGGATTCTCTCATTTCGTGGAAGAGCAAGAAACAAGATGTTATCTCTAGATCTTCCACAAAGGCAGAGTATCGTGCCATGGCTTCTACTACCTGTGAGATAGTTTGGTTATGATGGTTGCTTGCGGATATGGGTGTTTTTCTTCATCAACCTACTCCATTATATTGTGATAATAAGAGTGCTATCCAAATTGCTCAGAATTCTGTTTTCCACGAGCGGACCAAGCATATTGAGATTGATTGTCATGTCATTCGACATCATTTTCAGAGCGGCACTTTAACATTACCTTTCGTTCCTTCTTCTATGTAGCTTGCCGACTTGTTTACAAAATCACACTCTATCTCGCATTTTCGTTTTTTATCTAGCAGACTCTCGACGCTTATTGCAGCAGCATCGTGAGTTTGAGGGGGGATGTTAAATTTTATAATAAGTGTTAATATTCTTCTGTTTACTTTCTTATGTTCACACATCTGACTGTCTTCTCCGCGTTCACGCGTCCGCTTGTCGCTCTCTATGGGTATATAACTTCTTCTTCTGAACAGCCAGATACACACAAATCGTGTCCAGGTCCGAAGTAACGTGTTTTTTGTCTATCAATCTTAAATATTCTGTTTAACAATATATATATATGTATATAAGTTCCATAGATAATGATTTCCACAATAGCATCATCATCCTCTCAAGGTTTGGAGTAAGGAATATGAGAGATGTCTTTCAACCAAGTGAAATTCATATATGTGGTATGTTGTTCTTACCTAAAATGATTAGAATTTACCAACAAAATGAAAATAATTCATTACATGCATAATATTTAATTGAAGGATATTTTTATCCTCATGCACCTAACAAATGGTATCGAAGGGTTGATATTAATTTAATGCAAAAATAAATTGCAATTTAATGGTTTAATGGATATTGCCTATGCTTAAAACATAGGCAAAATAGCCTTTGTTGACTGAATTGAAACAACCCAACTATTTTACATTGATTATGAATATATGTGGTTGTATTTATGAATACATTTAGGTTATGGGTTGTATTTATGCTTGTTACAATATAATTTTTTACACGTGGTTGTAAAATTTTATTGAGTTTTGAATACCATGGTGCTTGTGTTAATAAATGCATTGTTAGAAACTCTTCGAGTCTATTACAATGAAGCCAATGATGATGACTATGGAGGTCTTCACAACCAATACTAATGTTAGTGATGATGACTATGGAGGTTGTCAATGCCAACATCAATGTTGGTGGTGATATTCATTGTCGGTGATAATGATCATGGTTGTTTTCATGGACAACAACAGTATATGTGGTTGTATTTTAAAATGAGGATGATGTTCATAGTGGCTGACACAACTAATCATAGTGGATATTTAGGTAGTTGCAGCCATTAATTATACATGCGGTATAACTCACAATGCTAGAGGCTGAGACTGGCAGAGATCATGATCAAGAGTCCAAAACCATGGTAGTTTTTTTTATTTTATATTTTATTTGGCACACTACCCCAAAGAATTAAATCAAGTATATTTGTTCTAGTTTAAGGCTCTAACCTAAGATATAAAAATCCTCTTGAAAAATCTAAGGTTAAAAGTGCTCGAAAACTAACACACACACACACACATGGAATATATATATATATACTATGTGACATGTGAATGCATATAGTTTTGGATGTGATGGCATGCATGTATATACATATAACAACTAGTATGATAGTTATGTGCCGAAGATAAAAGCGAGTGTAACCTTACCCATTTCACAAAGCTATATGTTTTCTTTTTAAAAATATTTAATTTTAAAATATCTAAGAGGGTGAGTGAATTCATTTAGAATGAATCTTATGATCTCTATCACTGGTTTGAAGGTTATACAAGTCAATTAGTATCTTGGTCTTGGTACCTTACCTCTATTGGAGTAACTGACTTGCAGGTACACTTAGCACAAACTAGATTTAGACAATTATATATATTGTTTAAATGAATCAAATCTCCATTTGAATAATTCATTTAAGGAAAGACTAGTTTGAAATTATGTGATTTTTCGCATTTACCTATTAATAATAGCATCCTCTCTATTTGAGTCACTGCTATTATTTGTGGGATAAAAAATAAGTCATTATTTAAATGTTATTTGGCATGATCTACTAGCTAAATAAGAAGATTTATATGAATTAATCTATCTGAACAAATAACAAACATCCACCCATCAAGTCTATTATACATGGTATGACAAACTAATGATTTTATTCAAGAATTAGTAAAGAGAATCAATTCTTATGATAGAATGAAAATTGATAACCTCAATGTAAAATTTTTAGGTCTTTTATAAAAAAATATCTTTCAACCCACTCATCATTATTCTCAAAGAAAATAAACTTGACAAGACTAATTATATAAATTGGAAAAGAAACCTTTACATATTATTGACTACTGAGAACTACAAATTTGTACTCACATAGTTATACTCAGATAAACCTCATGAGGGGAAACTTATGCTGAAGACAAGCCTAATGGAAAATAAGTGAAGGTTGTTGAGATGATGAGGTTTTATATTTTAGCTTCTATATCAAATACACTTCAACATTATTATTAATACATGGCTACTACCTATGATATTATATCAAATTACAAAAAAATATTCGAAAATCAAACTCATTCTACAAGATAAAAAGCCATAAGATATTTGATGAATATTGCAATGATTAAAAACAAACCTAGTGGGGGATCATGTTCTAAAGATTATTAATATTCTGAATTAACTAGAGATCCTTTGAGTTGAGATTGATGTAAATTCTTATTTTGATATTATTCTTCAATCGCTTCCTTATTCTTATAGACAATTCTACCTACTATAACATAAATAGACTTAATTAAACTTTGATATAATTGCTTATATAATTATTATCAATTAAAAGTATTATCAGGTAACTATCTGAAGGATTTGTGGTTGAAATGACTAGTTCTAAATTGAAACATAAGAATAATAAAATTCAGAAACATGCTCATGTTCTACCTACAACACCAAAATTGCAAGTGGGAGTAAAAAAGGTAAAAGGAAATTTTTATTATTATAAGTAATCACTAAAAGAAGTAGTTTCTAGTTTATCTCAGTAAGGTGAACAATCAAATCAAATCTTAATTACTTGTAGTTGAAACATGTTTAGCACTAGTATCTATGGATAGCTAGTGTGTAGATATGGATGCCACTAATCATGTCTATAATTCTCTAAAGTGATTCCAAGAAATCAAACAACTAAGTAATGAGAGAGAAAATTATTATTTTAATTTTTAAAAATTATCTTTATGAACATTAAATCATAAAAAACTTAATTTATATATCTACATTGGTCAATGATGGAGTTTACTTTATATTCAATGATTTTATAATAATTTACTTGAATAAGAAAATTATTTATTCTAGTATATTATAAGACAAACTTTATATTGTTAAAATAGTTCCTACTCTTTTGCAATGATACAATTCAAATAATATCAAAACCTTACCATTTAAAAGAAAATATTTTTCTAATATGAACCAGACCTATATTTGGTACTTATGTCTAGGTCATATAAATCTGAAATATGGACATTTGGTTCATTGAAGAGAGAAACACTACTAGCATGTGAATCCTACTTAGAAGGAAAAATGACCAAACAGACATTTATGGTTAAAGGCTATAGAGTCAAAGATGGTGGAATTGGTTTATTCTATTTTATGTGGGCTCATAGCTATCTAAGCAAAATGTAGCTTTGAGTATTTATTACTTTTATTGATGATTACCCAAGATATAAATAAATCTATTTGATATGCTAAAAGTCTAGTGCCATTGAGAAATTCAAAGAGTACATGATAGAAATGGATAAATATCAAAATAAATTTCTCAAGACATTATAATCTGATCATCATCATGGTGGTGAGTACCTCCTGGGATATTTTAAAAAGTACTTATTGGATCAAGGAATTACATATCAATTGTTTGTACATAGTATTATGTAGTAGAATGGTGTCATATAGAGAAAAAAAAATATTACTCTTATATGGTAAGATCAATGATGAGTTATTCGGATACACATTATTCCTTCTAGGAATTTGTATTAGTAACAATTGCATATATTTCAAACTTATTTCCATATAAGTCGATACCTACTATTCCAAAATATTATAAACTAGAGATAATCCTAATCTAAAATATATTCATTTGTGGGGTTACCCATCACATATGATAAAAGGGAAAACAGATAATTTAGAACCTAAAATAAAAGTTTGTTTCTTCATGGAATGTTTTAAAGGAACTAAAGTTGATTTGTTTTATAGTCCAAAGGATCAAAAGGTCATTGTTAGCCGCACTGCCCAATGGATAGAACAAGACTGTTTAAAACACCACAAGCCTAGAAGTAGGATTAATCTTGTCCATTGTAACTCATTATGACTATGAGATTTAGTAGTTGGCCATAAATATAATATTTTTGAATGAGTATCATGAAGAATATATCTTTATGATATAGTCGATGGTTTCATAGAAAATGATAGTGCACAAGTTTTGTAAATTATATAAGCACATTTATGGACTAAAATAAGCACCTAGATCTTGGAATATTCATTTTGATCAAGTCATTAAGTCTTATAGCTTTTATCAATGTCAGGATAAGTATTGTGCATGTATAAAGTGATGTGGTAGTATGGTGATATTCATAGTATTATAAATTGATTATATTTTACTCATTAGGAATGATTTGTATTTGTTGTCTTTAGTTAAGGTCTGATTGTCTAGTCAATTCGATTAACAAACTTATGAGAAGCTACTTACATTCTTGGGATTATACTTTTTGTGAGATCACAAGCATATAATTTTAGGTTTGTCTCAAATTGTTTATATTCATAACATATCAACTTGTTTTAGTATGAAAGATTCCAAAAAATGATTTTTTTCCTTTTAGACATGGTATTACTCTATCAAAAGATTAGTGCCCAAAACACATACAAGATAGAGAAAATAAAGATAGCTCTTTATGCATCACAAGTTGAAAGCCTAGTATATTTAATGCTATACACTAGGCCTGATATTAATTTTTTATTGTAGGCATGATAAGAAGACATCAATATAACCCAGGACAAAAAAAATTAGACAGTAGTAAAATTCCTAATCATGTACATGAAAGGACTAGATATTATATATTAGTAAACCAAATGGAAAATCTCATACCATTTATATACATACTTGGATTTCCAATTAGATTATGATTTAACAAAGTTCATCTCAAGTTATATGTTTACTTCAGAAGTAGAGCCATAAGTTGGAATAGTATCAAGCAATCTTGTATTATTGCTTCTACTTTGAAGATCGAGTATGTGACAATTTTAGAGGCAGTTAAAGAGACTATATGATTCAAGAACTTTCTAATAGATATTGAAATCATTCCTTCTATGCTACTACCTATTTTATTTTATGGTGATAATAGTGAAACATTTTCTAGTTTGAAAAAACATAGAACCTAAAAAAAGTGAAGTACATTAAACTTAAATATCATTTACTAAGAGATATTGTAAAAAGATGAGATTTGGTGGTGACAAATGTGATATTGGTAGATAACTTGGAAAATCCTTTTACAAAGAGTCTTCTAGCTCAAGCTTTTGACAGATATGTGGAAAAAATGAGGATCACACATGTAACATCATGACTTTAAGTCTAATTAAAAAATTATTAAAAATATTTTATACTAAAAACCAATTTTAATTGTTTTTTTATTTACATAATTTCTTATTTAAATAAAATAATTTATAATGATTTGAATTTATGAAAATATATATTTTTTATTTTACATGATAATTGCTTTAGTATGTAGAGTTTAACTTATGCAAAGAAGATTGAATTATCAATTCTTGTAGAATATAAGCTTATTGTTCACAAATATATATATATAGAACTTGACAATCTATCAATAAAATTATAGCACAATATTTTAGTAGGTCTATCTTGACTATGAAGAATAGTAAAGATCTACATTCTAGTGCTAGTACACTTATGTATATTTAATGGGACTACCATGGTATAATTATTTAGTAATGATAGATAAAATAAATTACATCATTATTATTATAAATACTATTACACTTTTTTCTTAAAGTAATTAATATTTGTTTATGCTTGTTAATAGTTATTTTAATTCATAAAGATTGTGATTTAGAAATAGATTTATGAACTTTATGAATTAGATAACTTTATCAACTATATGGTGAATGATATTTTTTGATGGAATCCATGTCCTATTAGAATGATCGATGGTGTCTCCCATAGGAAGCTTATGAGTTTTGATATTATCAAACTCTACAAATAGAATTTGATTTGGCTTTTCAAATAAGCTTGGTAAAAAGTCATGAAGAAATACTGAAAAATTAATTGAATTAGATTGTAAATAATTTAACTCAATCAATTAGTATCTGTAATCATAATATTAAAGTTTAATAAGTTTTAAGTAACAAGAGAAACAAATTATTTGAATAAGTGAAAGAGTAATTATAATTAAAGTAAATTATGATGCAATATAATTTACATTGAGAACTTGAGATCTTATTTAAGCCATTATCCATAAATAGCATTTTCCAGTGTCATAAATTTTGTTTTAATGAGTTTGTTTATTTATAATATATTTAAATACATAATCACATTAATTAATTTTATTATAATCAATTTGTTTTGATTTTATCAACTAATTGATTTATATATTGAAGTAATTCTGATTATATATGTGTGTGTGTGTGTGTGGGATAGACAATGCTTACCATCGCAAGAAGATATCAATATTTTGCACAAAACACGATATTTATTTTGATGTATGCATGATAAGAAAATTTTAATCTAACATAGAACAACAATATTGGGCAATAGTAGAATATGTAATCAAATACATGAAAAAGACTAGAGATTATAAGTTAGTATACCAAGTAGAAAATCTCATACTTATTGAATATATAGACTAGGATTTCTAATTAGATGATGATTTAAAAAGTCCACCTAGGGTTGTGTTTACCTTACAAAGTAGAGTCATAAATTGGATGAACATCAAGCAATTTTGTATTTTAAATTCTCCAAAGAAGACAGAATAAGTGGAAGCTTTAGAGGTAACCAAGGAGGTTGTATGGCTCAAAAACTTTCTAATGGATCTAGTGGTCATCTCTTCTATGAAACTATCTATTATACTATATTATAATAATAGTAGAGTAGTTACTAATTCTAAAGAACCTAAACTCACAAAAAGACAAAATATATCAAGCATAAATATCATCTAATTTTAGATATTATAAAAAGAGAAGATGTAGTGGTGCCAAAGGTAGCATTGGCAAACAATTTGACACATTCTTTTATGAAAAACCATCCAGCTAAAACTTTTGAGACATGTGAAAGGAATGAGAGTCATAATATGTGATATTATGAATTCAAATCTAATTGAAAGATTTTAGAAACTATTTTATTCTGCAAGCTATTTTTAATTATTTTTTATTTTTATTGGTTTATATCATTTTCTTATTTTATTATAAAAATTTACAATGAGCTAAATTTGAAAAAAAATACATGTGTCTTTTATTCTATACAATAGATGATTTGATGTGTAAAGTTAACTAACACATAAAAGATCAAATCTTTAGTTATTGTTGGAATATAATCTTGTTGTTCACATTCTATATAAAACTAAACAATATTGGTAAGATTATAACACAAACTTTTGGTAGGTCTATCTTGACTATGAATAATTATGAAAGTCTTACATATAATATTAGTACGCTTAAGTGTATTGAACAATACATATAAATTGTAATTTAGTTATAGTTAGATATAAATAAAAATATACTATTATTTTTATTAATATTATTACTCTTATTCTTAAAATAATTAATATTTGCATTCACTTGTTAATATTTATTTTAATTCATAAAAAGTAGGATCTAGAAATAAATATAGAAACTATATGAATTAGATATCTTTATCAAATGTATAATAAATATTAAAGGAGATAGAATCTATTCTTTTATAAGGATTGATTAGGACCCATTGATAAAACTTATAAACTTTGAGATTGGCAAACCCCACAATACAATTCTGAAAATAATATAGACACACACACACACTACACAATAATTACCACGATATCATTGTTTTCCTTGTAAGGAATATGGAAGATGTCCCTCTACCATATGAAATCCATGAGGTATTGTGTTTTAACAAAAAATGATAAAAATTTATTAATCAAAGAAAAATGATTCATCACACGCATGTTATTTCTAACAATGATACTTTATCCTAATTTGCCTAACATGTTGATGGATCGCACGAAACAAGTTGATATCCATGAGGGATTGGCATGGCCTAAAAATGGTGAACAATTTTAACTAAACAAAAAAAAACAAGTAGATTTTTTTAACCAAAAATAGCGGACATTTAAAAAGCTTAATTATGTTAAAATAGAAAAATTATGATTGCCATCAATCTACAAACACACAAATATGTACATCTAAATGTAGCTATAGATATACATATGAATGTGTACAATATCTAGCTACACTTATACATATGAATATGTACAATATCTAGCTACACTTATACATATGAAAATTCACAATATCTAGCTTTACACTTATTTGTAGATCTACATATAAATATACATATTTAAATATATTCAACATCATATACATACACATATGTACATCCACGTATGCATACACATATGTACATCCATGTGTACATACACAAATGTACATCCACGTATACATACACATATGTACATCCATGTATACATACACATATGTACATCAACGTATAAATACACATATGTACATCAATGTATACATACACTAATGTACATCGACATATACATACACACATGTACATCCATGTATACATACGCAAATGTACCTCCACATATGCATACACATATGTACATCCATGTATACATACACATATGTACATCAACATATAAATACACATATGTAGATCCACCTATACTAACAAGTATTTGCATCCAGATATACATACACATGTGCATCCACATATACATACACATGTGCATCCACATATACATACACATGTTCATCCACGTATACATACACATGTGCATCCACATATACATACAGATGAGCATCCACGCATACATACACATGTGTGCATCCTTGAATACGTACACATATATGTATCCACGTATTAATACACATATGTGCATCTACATATTCATACACACATATGCATCCATTTATACATACACATATGTGTCTCCACGTATACATACACATATGTGCATCCACATATACATGCACATATGTGCATCCACATATACATGCACATATGTGCATCCACATATACAGGCACATATGTGCATCTATATATACATACACATATGTGCATCCACGTATAGATACACAAATGTGCATCCATGGATACATACACATTTGTGCATCAACATATGAATATAAATGTACATTTACATATGCATACACATATGTATATCCACGTAACACTACAAGAAAAAATGAAATCAGAAATGTCATATTACATTTCTAATTCCATCTCAAAGTTCAAATAGTGACGTAATTAGAAATGAAAATAATTTATTTTTAAAGTGCTCCTTTCTAAATTTTAGAATTGGATAAGGCTAGGAGTTTTATATGGTAATAATGTCTTTAGAATAAAAAATCCAAAATTTAAGGTGGGTTTCAAAAATATGCCCAGACCAGTGCATCTGGAAACAGCAAGGAAATGGCCGTCGTTGGGAATGGCATCCATTGCCATGCTATTGATTTTTTAAAATTAGTGGCTGGCAATGTGAATGTCGGCTCTTGAAAACACTGTGGAGATTCCTTTATGCCCCACACCTTTCGCCCCTCAACCCATGAGCCTTGCTCCACGCCTCTCACCCCTCTGCCCTCGCTCCTTGCCCCTGCCCCGTCTCCCCTCAGTTGTCTGCCCGCACCTCTTGCCCTTCTCTTACCACCCCTCTCCCCTCACCCGTCTCCATAATCTTCTTCATTGAGCTCCACGACGGAGCTTGAGGAGTTCCAGTGAGCTCGACATGGAGCACCAGTGAGCATCTTTGTGGAGCTCCGTCGAGCTCCACATCAAGCTCGTCGGAGCTCTAGAGAGTTCCAGCGAGCCCGAAGTGGAGCTTCATCAAGCACCAGCAAGCTCGACGGAACTCCATGAAAGAGCTCGACGTGGAGCTCGAGGAGCTCTGTCGAGCTCCATGATGGATCTCTAGGAGCTCCGTCGAGCTCACTGGAGCTCGACGATTGAGCTCCAGAGTGCTGGATGTGGAGCTCCAGAGAGCTCCACCAAGGAGCACACTGGAGCTCCATCATCGAGCTCTAGCAAGTTCGACGTGGAGCTCGACGAGCTCCACGATGAAGCTCCAGTGAGCCATTTATTGGAGCTCCACGAAGGAGCTCCCTGGAGCTCCATCATGGAGCTCCTCGAGCTCAACGTCGAGCTCGATGGATCTCGATGGTAGAGCTCCAGGAGCTCCATTTAGCTCATTGGTGGAGCTCTTCAAGCTCCAACGAGCTCCACTTTGAGCTCCAGTTAACTCATTGGTAGAGCTCATCGTGCTCCAGGGAGCTCCACTTTGAGCATGTTAGAGCTCCAAGAGCTCAATGAAGGAGCTCATGGAGACATACGGGGCAAAAGGAGTAGAAAAAGAGGGGCGAGCGGTGAGGGGAGACAGGCGAGGGAAGATGGGCGAGGGGAGACGTGCGAGGGGAAATGGGCGAGGGCCGAGGGGCGAGATGCAAGTGGCAAGAGGCGAGATGCAAGTGGCAAGAGGCGAGATGCAAGGGTGAGGGGCGAGCCATTGCCACAGAGTTTTCAATTGTCAGCATTCACAATGCCAACATCTAATTTTAAAAAATCAATAGTATAGCAATGGCCACCGTTCATAATGACGATCATTGCCACAGTGTTTCCAGACGCACTAGTTTGAGCATTTTTTTGAAACCCGACTTAAATTTTGGATTTTTTATTTTATATGTATTATTTGTGTACACAACTCTAAGGCTGGGTATTTCTAAAATTGACAACATATATTTTCCATCACCAAAATTAGTGACAAAAAAAGGATCTCGGATTCCATCGCTAATTTAGCACCGAAATATAATAGAAACACAAATTCTATTTCAATATTAGTGATTCAATAAAATACATACACAAGATCCATTTCTACATTAGAAATGGATCTAGAAATGCTTTTTCCATTTTTAGTGTCTACAACATGAACATGACTCATTTGTGGAGTTTCTATGAATATACAAATACATATAGAAATCATATAATTTGTAAGTAAATAAGCACATCTACATATTATTTATCAAATAATATTCACTTAACATCAACTATAGAATAACACGTCTGATAACAAACAAAAATGTCCATCAATTACAATACATAATTCATAACTTAATTATAAAATAATATTACAAAAACCATAATTTCCCAACAAAAACTTTCATTGCAAAAAATTAGTAGCACAATATCACAAACAACTATGAGTCCTTATCATGATGAGTATTATTCTCTAGAGATCTGGATGGATCCTCTTCAAAATGATAAAAAATAGATGATGTCTTGGCCGACTTGTATATTATTTTCTTTATCATCAAGATCTTCTATTATATTTTCTCTTATCTATTCATTCTTTCAACGACTTTTTTTTTCATTTCTTTAATTTTTTTGCATCTATTCATTCTTTTGTTGCAATTCCTCATGTTTCCTTTGCAATATATCATGAATTTCCTGCATCTTCTCATGTGACCTCTCATCAAACATGTTATTGTAATTGAAAGAAGATGATGAATGACTCTAAATAGAAGTTGGATAAAATGTAGAAGCATGGGTACCAAGACCATACACTCGCTATTTTTTTTTGCTTCATTCTAATAGCCTAAAGGTAAATATGTGCAACATCAATCTACAATGCCTTCTATCAAAAATGAAAGAATGGGACTTAGATGAAATGAAAATTTTGGAGATGCTTAAAGAAGGAATAAAGATGAAGAAGAACTCATGAAAGTCATGGCTTCTAATAGTTTCATGATTTTGGAGATCCAAAGACAAAGGCAAAAGCCACGGCAATACACAACATCATGACTTTGGAGTTAGAGAAAAAAGCTCAAATTGCAACTCAACATAATTTCATGGCAATGAAAAAGTCATGGCTTTATGAAGAAACCAATTGAAAAAAAAAATCCAATGAAGCAATCCACATAGATAGTCAATGCCAAAATAAGAACCAAGGAGAAAAGAGGAAGTGAAAAGTCTACTGAAAAGCTGGTCTAGACAGCTGAGATCACTGATGGAGGCACAAAATTATTGATGGTCTAGCTACATATACTAAATAGAGTAATGATTGGGATGCAATGCAAAAATTTTTTGTATAGTATACAATATAATAAAAAAATAAAATCATTCACACAAAGCATCTAGTACTATTTATCAATCCCAAAATTTAGTCATGAAGTTCAAATCCCATCGTAATTCTTTTCCAATCTATGAAGAGGTAGCCCTACCAACTAGATACACTATCATACTTCAACCCAATCGTATCAAATATTTATTAAGAATGAAGGAAGTCAACTTTTTTAAGTCAGATATTAATTACTCGATGATGAGTAATGACTTTAGTGTGTGAGTTTGTTGGATATACAAAATACCAAATAAAAAAACTATTTGGTTTATTTATCATGACATATTAGCCTAAAAAGGTTATATTTAGAATGATTTCATGAAATAAATATTGTGAAGGATTTTAATAAATAGTTTTTAAATTAGATAATCTTTATGTGAAATGTGTGGTTTGGTAGAGTAGATGGCTAGGAGGAGAACAAAAAGTCATACAAACCATAGTCTTTGATATGCTATGACTTGATCATATATTTAAGTGCTTATAAAGTAGATTAGTTATCTATTCTTGGTTAAAATTCAACAAAATAGTCATGATAATATTAATATGTTATGAATCTACCATAATTATGTTACAATTATTTGACTATGCAATATATTCTTTTGTATGAGAAGCTTTCTAGGAGTCACAGTGGAACTATATCATAAGAAATACATGATTACGACTCATCGTATCAACCAAGTATCCCAATGGTTCTAATAGTCACTATAGCCTTTAGCATCGTGACTTTTTATTTAAAAAAAAACCCATAGAATACTCAGGTCAAACCCACGACATTGATCTCGCATCAAACTTTTTACTACAAAATATTATGGAGACCCAAACTTGAGTCACGACCAATACATTCATTGTGACTATTTTCTCTAGAGAAAAAAAACCAAAGTTATGACCATTTATTTAGTATAATTACTTTGTATTATAGAAGATAAATGCACAAGTCATGATTATGCCCGATGTCATGACTTTGTGCTACAATAAAAAAATATATAAGTCACGGTCACACATAGTATCATGACTTTGTAGTACAGAGATAAAATACAAAAGCAAGAATCATACCCAACACCATGACTTTAAGATATAAAGGCAAAATGTAGCATTGTGACTTTTTCCAAAATCATGTCTTTTTCATAGCATCATGGCAATCAACTGAAAGAAAGTGATCAAAGATCTGTCCACACTCAGCACCAAGACTTTGTGTTACAAAGGTAAAATATATCATCATGATTTTTCTCAATATCATGAAAATCAATCAAAGGATAGAGACCAAATTTTTGGGACATATTCAATACAGCAACTTTGTGTTATAGAATTGAAAAGTCAAAGAAGCAACTTTGATAGAATCGAAGGAAAGAGACTAAAGTTGTGAGTCATATCCAACACTACAACTTTAGTTTTTCTATAGTATGTGATTAAAAAAAAGATATAGGCATTCACACAAAGCATTGTGTACCATTTACGAATCCCCAAATTTAGTCATGGAGCTCAAATCCCAAAATAATGACTTTATTTTGTGAGTTTGTTTGATATGCAAAATACCAAAATAATAAAAACTATTTGGTTTAATTATCATGATGTATTTGTGTAAAAAATGTTATATTTAGAATGATTTAATGAAATCAATATTTTGAATGATTTTGATAAATAGTTGTTAAATTATATATATATTTTTGTGTGACATGTGTGACTTGGTGTAGATGACAAGGAAGAGAGCAGGGGGTCATAGTATTTGATATGCTATGACTTGCTCATTAATTTAGGTGCTTTTAAAGTAATTTCATTATTTATTCTTTAAAATTTTACATAAATAATTATGATATTCTTCATATACCATAACTCTATTATAAAGGTGCCAACTAGACTAGGTAGCTAGGGCACAATCCATGATACCACCCAATTTAGCCATGCTTGGCCCAACACGACTAAATCTAGAACCATGCCTAGTCCAGGGCCATGCCGCTCCATGGCATGGTTCATGTAATGCTGGGCTGACATAAGTTGTGTCTTGTGTTAGGCTAGGCACGACCCATGTGCCTAGCCCGAAAGCATGATTCACTTGCCTAGCCACCCTTGGGCTCTCGACCAGCTAAGGGTCTTGGGTCAAATCCCATCAGGTGACCGCTTGATGGAGATAGTTATAATTTTTTAAAAAATTATGTCCAAGTAACTTGGATCTTGTTTATGTGGCTGATTGCAATTGGATGGTCGCATAAGTTGGTCACCCATTGTGTTTTAATGCAATGGGTTTTGTAGAAAAAGTCCAAAATGATCTGGTACGGTGCTTCACTCGGCCGTGCTACCATGTCATGTTGGGATGGCCAAATGATTCTCATTCTAGGGCTGGCATGGCAGAGTGGCATGGTTGTGCCTAGAAAAGATGGGCCATGCCAATATGGCATGGCCTATTTGACACATCTACATCTACAACTATTATTTCATAATCATTTAACTATGAAATATTTTATTTTATATGCATTGCTTTCTCGGAGTCATAAACAAACAAGATCATAAAAAATTTATGATCGTAATTTTAATTTTACATCGTATCAACCAAGTATCCTAATGTCACTTATAGCCACTCTAGCCTCTAATACTATGACATTTTATATAAAAAAAATCATAGAATACTCAAGTCAAAACCATAATGTTGATCTGGCATCAAGACTATTGATACAAAATATTACAAAGATCTAAATTTGACTCATGACCAATAAATGCATTCTGACTCTTTGCTCCAGAGAAAGGATTAAAGTTGTGGTCATTCATCTAGTACCATGACTTTGTACTATTGAAGATAAATACACAAGTCTTGACCATACCCATAACTTTGTGCAACAATAACAAATTGCACAAGCCACTATCATACCTAATATCATGATTTTGTGTTACATATGCAAAATACAAAAGCCACAACTATATCTAGCACCATGATTTTATGATATAGAGTCAAAATACAACTTCATGACTTTTCTAGTATCATGACTTTTTCCAACATCATGACAATCAACATGAAGGAAAGAGACCAAAGTTGAGACCACACCCAGCACCATGACTTTGTGTTAGAAAGATAAAATGCGTCATCATGACTATTCTTAATATCACAACTTTTCAACCAAATGGTAGAGAATAAAGTTATGGTGTGGGTCTTATCCAATATTATAACTTTGTGTAATATAACTAAAAATCCAAACATCAATTTTGTATTATAAAACCAAAAGACCAAAGTTGCAAATTTTATCCACCATCATGGCTTTCCACTAATAAAACCCACACCATATGCAAGACTATAAAATGAAAAAGAAAAATCCCGATAAAAGCGATGAGAAGCATATATAATTGAAACCAATAGCTCCAATAGTCAAATTTTGGAGACATCCATGAGCAACAATGGGCATACAATGCACAAGTATACATCTTAGGAAGCAAGAATAGAAATTGACCTTCTCCTAGGGGAAAATCAAGGTTCGATAAATAATTATTGAGAAATTTAGGGGTTTGAATCCATGATTTTCCTAAGGATTATAATTGGGAACATAAATTTGGACGAGAAAAAATTTTAATTATTTTATATGTCATTCTCCCCATTAATAGGCTAAATAAAGAATAAGGTTGGTGTAATATTGTTATGTGTGATGGATACTAAATTTATGATTAAAATAGATATTTGGTTATGGTTTTGTTTGGTTATTGATGTATTGGGAGTGAAATATAATTTTAATTATGATTTTGGATATTGGTGGGTTCATGCATGATTATAACAGTGGACAGTGACATATAAATCATGAAAACCACTCTAGCATTATAGTAGGAAGAAAGTGACATTCCTTTTGCTCATGATATATGAGACAAATTTATATGCTAATACTAAAAATTGAGATAAGTTTAATTATTATAAGAATGAAACATAAGAAGCCAAAAAATAAAATCACTCTTAAAGGCCAATCAGTTATGCATGTCATAAAGGAATTGGCTCTCCATTGATATTAAGCATTAAATAAAATATTTTTTAAGAGTTTCATCTTTAATATGTGAGTTACCTATTTTAATCGAGGATAGTGATATGTAAGTCACATGACAATCACAAATGAAAGTAACTCATATGGTGGTGATAGTTATGTGAGCTAGTTTTGATCATATAATTGTTATCAGTGAAACATAAGGGAAATCATATGTTAATTGTGAGAGTATGATGCTATTGAAGTCTAAAGCATAAATATTTTTATTATCACATCAATTCTCATCAAAAAGAAAATAAATCAGAGAACAATAATGCATTTCTAAGCAAATATTAAGTGAAATTATATAGTTGCTTAAAAGGTTATCACTTGTGAATGACCTTCAACAAAAAATGATTTATTATCTTCGTGGTAAAGTACCAAGTGGGTAGCTATAAAGGAACTATCATTGAGAAAGTCCCAACACCTAATCATACATTATATGTTGATAGAAAAAAAGTTCATTTATACAATTATCTATCCTTCATTCTATGATAGAGTACCATCACAACCAAACTATTTATAAACACATCACATATAATAAGATGAACCAATCTTAAAATCTAGGATTTATACCATGAATTCTATTTATCTCGCCTACTAGAATAATATTTGATTGTACCAAGATCAAATTATATTTACAATCCATGCGATAACAAAAATTGGATTAAAGATCTATTTTATTATTTATTTTAATTATATACTTATTGGATAAGGGTGCATCACCCAAATAAATTTTAATTATTACCTAACCTTAAAATTAGGCATTGTAACAATGTTACATTTTTTATCAAAGATGCCAATCTTATTTTGACCATTAATTCCATGCTCATGGGCTAAACCCTTGTATAATAGTTATGCTATACCAAAGATAAAAAGACAAGAATTATGCTGGGTTAGTCTACATGATGAACATAGATAGGGTGGATGGGGTTTTACCATTTTATTTTTCACGACATGTCTTTGTTGGTTGATTTCTTTTTGATGTTGTCACCCATGGCTATAATATTAGGGTGATATTTGTGTTTGACTAGGTTTATATAGATCGAAGCTCTGATTTCTTCAAATGAAACAAAAAAAAAATTCTTGTTTTGATATATTGTGTGAATTCTTCCATGTTTGATATAATTTTGATGTATAAATTAAAACATTTAAAACCATGAAAATACTAATTAACCATTTTGTGGGTTCGAAAAAATGTTTTGAAACTTGTTTTGATATTTAGGTCCCATTTTAAACCCATCATGCAGTGTCAAAGCGAAATTAATTAATTTTTATGCAATTTGATATCTTTATTTTTCCAAAGAAGTTATTCATTCCCTATGAAAAAAGAAATAATTAACTAAGATGTTTTAAGAATTAGTGATTTATATAATCTAGTTGCCTATGAAATGAAATTGGAAAACTTGATCGATAACATTGTATAAGATTATACTACAAGTTTCCCACCACAATACAATGAGTTACAAAAGTATCTACAATCACATTTTTGTATCTAAAAATGTGGATGGGTTTTTGTAATAGATTGAATTGATAAACAAAAAAACATGAGGAATAAGACCTAATCTGACCCTTAGCTAACATAAAATATCATAAAGGAATTTATATAAATAGTCATGAGTAGTTTCCAAGCCATGGTCAACTGGTTTACATCAATAAAAATAATATTGGATAGTGAGATGAAATCATATTTTATTTTCAGACCACTTCTTAAAAGTTAGGATATTCTTATTATTTCTTTGAGTATCTAAGCTCCTAATTGATTTTTTACTTGTATTTTTAAATTATTATTACTAGTCCTATTTTTATAATAATAGGAAAATTGATTTATTTAAAAATTAAGTTTGGATGTAAATATATATGTATATATATATTTATACAAAATTGGTTTATTTATTTAGTGATTAAATTTAATGCCATGTCATGAGGACCCCTAATTTGAGCCATTTATTATATGTAAATATATATGTAACCCCAAAAATTATTTTGATTATTTCGAGGTCTTGTTCATGTTGTAGATGAGTATCAATTTGTTTTCATGTTTGACTACTTACAATAAAATTGGTTGTGCTTTAACAAAGTTGAGGAATCATGGTTACTACCTTTTAAGGACATCACTAATGACATTATGTTAATAATTTTCATTGAGATTAACAAGATCTAGGAATCAAGAGCATATGATAGTTGTCAAACTACTTTGTAATTTATCACGTTTATTTTTATGTAGTTGAGATTGAGTGTTTTATACTCATTCTTGCTTGTCTCAATGTATATTACTATTTTTCTAGTAGCTATGGGGTGTATGCATGCACAACAAGTCTAGTATTAATATTATTTATTTTTGCTTCAATAAAATTTATATATTATTCAAATCATTGGATTTCTAATTAACTTTTTCTAGATTATAACAATATCAAAAAATATTCTACTTGCCTATTTTGGCTAGAATTGAAAGATCGTATTAATTTTGTGCTTAAACATGAAACCATTAATAAAATTTCAATGATATTATTAGTGATACTATTGATTATTTGTAAGCTTAAATTTTTTTAATTACTTGCAAATAGACTTGAGGTTATTCTTCTTAACATAATATCAGCAGAACAATTTGCATATCTAAGAGGTAGAAATATCATTGAAAATATTTCATTGTTACTAGAGATGTTACATTATATATCAAAGTAAAATATTGACCAAAATATTATGTTGTCATGATTTTAATATTATATATAATTTAATTTGTTTAGGCATCATTCCAAAAGGCTTGCTAATGAGGTTATTCCATCAACAAAGATTCATAAGTGTATTGGTCAAACAAGTAATATAATGGATTTATGTCTGGATATTGATTCTATAGGGATTATATCAAAATTTCAATTATATAGGAAATTCATTCTTAGTAGAAAAGATACTATGATTTTAATAAACCTTGGGTCTAGAGTCTAATTTATTCAATTTATGTAATAACATTAAATTTTTCGATATATTTTATGCTGAACATGAAATAAAGGTTGGAATATTATGCAAATAATCTTTTGTTCTATTGGCATACAAGATAGTTGGCAATATTGAGCCCTTCATCATGATGGTCTAATGATAGTTGTCTCATTGGTACATCACTATTGAGATAATAATTCATCATTAATTTAAATTCATTCACGATTCCATACTTTTTAGGTAAATTCGTCAACTATCATTGATGGTTACTTCATATTCATACTCTTATTCACCAACCATAATTATTGTAAGTCCAATGATTAATATAATTTATAAGCACTTGTACTTTCAACTTTTTAACTATCATACTCTCATTATTAATATACATGCCCTTCAAGTCTCACTAGTTGGAATCATATGAGTGAAATTAACTTACTTGGGATGTTACTACCTTGCAAGTCATAAACATGTGCATGCCTCGATATTTACATGTTACCATCCTTCTCAGAGATGATATGACTCCCACATTAAAGGTGAACTCTTAGGTATAATATTCTATATTACATCAATCCTGTTAGAGAATTGATCCCTTATAAACAAGATTCAGATATAATACCCCAGAAGATCAGAATAGAAATTTATATTGTATTCAAGGTAGAATGTAATTGTTTAAATCTCTAGATTGTACAAAATATTTTGATTATTAATATTTATTACTTGTCAAAAAAAAAGTGAATACTCCAATATCCTCATTGCGTATGATTTTTGAAAGGAAATCATGACTTTCAATTAATTGGCACGGAAGTGTCAGGATAATTTTTGGTTGGTGGCTACCTAAGGAAACTTCAATTATATCCGCCCATCGGGCGAGAGGCCTTTACCTCATCCCAATCACAAGAAGAGGATCACAATGATAAGGGTCATTTTTTTTCATTTCAAAAAAATGCAAATGCATATAGCACCATCATTTTTCTTTTTTTTTTTTTGGCATGCTATTTAGATTTATGAATTTGTAGGGGGGAACCATTCTTAGTTTCGAAAACATTTTTTTTCTAAAGTTTTCTATCTGTGGTGCGAAGTGACTTTTATCTTTTTCCTTTTAAGTAAATGAGTGAAAGGTAATACCTTCGAAAGTCAATGAACAGTTGTTTTATGGAGGTATGGCGTTCCACCATGACTCTCATAACATTGAACTAAGTGGATTCATAACCTTTGCATAGCATAGTTGAATGAATGCTATGCAATGATTCTTTCTTATATACTATCATAAGTGTCTTCACTAACTTTATTACCTATTATACTATATCGTACTAATGACAAATGTCTTGTCTTATAAAGCAACATCTTTTCCATTTTGAATAAAATATTCTCATTTCATTCATAAGTCAAGTAGCCAAACCTATAGTCCTTAGTTGATTGGTCAAATACAAAGAAAAAAGAAGAACAACCTTTTCAAAGAAATTGAATCTTTATTCAGATTAAATAAGAAAGGATAGCTTGACAAGTTACCTTTCTTCTTGATCTGAGGTGTAAATAGAAATATCTCTTTTTGAGGACTGATCTCGGCCCCATTAAATAACTAACCAGGGCCATCTTGATGAATGAAAGAAAGGGTTGATGGGCCCTTACACTTGTTAGCCCAAACATACATAGAGTAGATCATTCAACACCTGCGGCACAAACCCATTTTGACTTCTTGCTCTTAGTCTCATAGGAGACTGAATGTACGCCCCCTAATTATTAGGCTAACCTGCTATAATAATTTCATAAACACCCAACAAAAATATTACAAAAAAAAGTAGCATCATGTTCAGATCTGATAAGACTATACCATAAATAAAAGGTACTATGGCAGGAGTAACTAGTCTTAACATAAATGTAGCCACTGGAGTCATTCTAACAAGGGAGAATTTGCACTACTTGATGAAAAAGTTTCTTTTATTATTAATTTCAAACCATCTACTGAAGGTTGTAATAATCTGGACAATCCTATTGCACCAAGACCTTTTCATCATTGCACAATAGCTATGACTTTACATTCAACTAGCACCAAAAAGGCATCCTAGTAGAAGTGGTAGAATTATTCCATGTATTTCAGCAATGTACATTTTCAATTCACTTAACTCATGATCTGGTAAGGTTGAGTTGACCTTATAATGATATTGATGGATGGAACCTTTTATCCAAAAATCAAAGATCTAGAGAAGAGTTAAAGATAGATAAAATCCTATTATGTTACTTCGAATGGAATCTAAGTCCACCTAACTTGCTTTCTTTACTGCTCAAGGGCATAAGCAAAGTCATTCTCTTTATGTCAAAAAACTAGTGGCTGAGAGTCAACAAGCTACCTTCATTCTGCATATTTGTGGTTGATGGGTCGGGAATCCTTTCTCTTATCTTTAGCATTTTTGTTGCCTGCCATCTTTGTGTCCATCCATATAGCAAAGCTAGTCGATGCTAGCTTTTATGATTGAAAAGAGGGGGCCAACCAATGCCCCCTCTTTATTTGATACAACAAATGATTCATTATGACAACTTTAGACCAGATAGAGCTAATCTAACAAAATAAATTGGGTGGGTTGGTGGCTTTGTGACTGGCAGAAGATCCATGATCAACTTTCCTTTGAGGTAGTTTCTTATTATGGAGCTCATTAGGCATGAAATCCTCAAAATCTACCAAGACCTACTTCATGGGCTTTGGTAATGTAATTAATGACTCTTTAATCTTTTGCCAGTTCAAATAAGTGCATAGTTTTCATATGTTTTAGGCCTTTCTTTGCCTGGTAGGGCTTAGAGACTATTCTCTTATACTCTGGTAGAAAGAATTGAGATCATTCATGGCTTGGGAATAAGTCAATAAGCAAACCATTTCAGTGCTAAGAATCAAGGAGTGACCATGTACTCCTTCCCTTATGGGGCTCATGGAGTAGTGTATTTCAAAAGAGGAAACTTTATTCAATTCAAATAGCTAGTATTAGAAAGTCAAGTAGTAACCTTCAGAGTTAGGATTGTTTCAAATGACTTGAAAGAATACTCTGTAAGAATTCACAAGCCAGAAAAAGGAATCTATCCTTCCGGATATCAATGATTTTTTCATAAGAAAAAAAAACTACTTCATTACTATTTGGAAAGAAGAAGAATCTTACCCACATCTACAAAAGCATTAGCTAAAGTAAGTAGATATTTTTTTTCCTAATCTATTGGATTGTCCCATGTAGTGTAATAACTAAATAGATTAATTCACTATAGATACTAAATAGATTGTCCCATGTAGTGTAATAATCTATTGGATTGTCCTAATCTAGATGTTACTTCTCTTTTTTAGGTTTCACTATAGCTACTAAATGGATCCAAGAAAAAGTTTGCATTGTCTTTGCCTTACTTATGCCAAATAACTCAAACAAGAAGGAAATCACCAAGCGATAGGTCAAGGTATGGTTCTAACCTAACTAATGCCTATGGTGCTAGACCTGCATACATTTACTACCTTGACAAAAAGAACAAATGGTCCCTTGTAATTTAGGTATGCTTGTGGATATAGCTAGATCAGTATGACCCCCCACAGACTCTCTGATTATCATTTTCATTTAGAGTGAGGCTTGATGGTATTTAGAAAGAAGTACGTGTTGAATAAAGTAGTTATATGGGAGAAGAAAGTAGGTAGTCAGCCAAGCAGAGCCAGTGAAAGAAAGATTCTATCAATGACACTAGTACTTGACTATGATCGACTTCTAGTTTTAATCGAGTTGCATGTGAAAATAAAGGCACTAATACACAATGTAACTATTGGGGGAAAAGCTTTTACTTGGATTTATGTTCATTTGCTCTACTTGCAGAGCAACATTGGTGATCAGTAATTGATAACTCAAACAAGTGAGTGAAGTGCTTCAGGGTATTCATTGGCCATCTAGGCATATGGATCTGACCTGGTCGACCCAACAATCACACTACTACTACAATCAAAGGGTTGTCATTAATTAGTCTAGCATGCAAAGGCTTATAGAATTGGTGCTTAGCCCTTGTTTGGGTAGGAAAATAGATAACATTTGCTTCCGGAATGTAAGTGAATTCAACCTAAAAAATGACCTTAAATAAGCTTAAAGAAAGAATGAAATCTTAGATCTTAACTAAACCTTAAGATCCATAATGTTCTATAAGGTTGACATTCACTGAGAGAGCCCTAGTCCCCACTATCATCTCTACTCCCCTAGCTTGGGAGCCTATGGTATTATTTCGTCCAAGTCCCTTCCTTGACACTTCAAGCCATAATGAAATCAAAGGAATTTAATACTAGCTTGTAGTGGCAAATGAGGTGCATCTGGTAGTAGTCCAAAAAGTGTCCAATGAATTCAACCTTAATGAGAGTCTTTAAGCATCTTATATGATTGCAGCATTGGTAGCTTAATGGAATCCATAATTCATAGCTACAATGTGGGTTCAAGTGTGCCAAGTACATTTTTCTAATTGTGGAGGACAAGAACATGAGTGTCCACTACTATGGTCAAGTGCAACTTTGAGTTAATGCCATTGAAGAAATGGTAGGATTAGTTGTTCAACTTCTTTTGCAGATGGATAGCCGGAATGACCAAATGGTCAACTTACATCTGCGACAACTTTCAGAGTATTTTGGACTAGTACAAAAGGACATAGAAAGCAGATGCTATCCAATTAAGGACCGAGTCGAATTCCTAGCTAGAGTTAGCTGAGCATGGAGTCCTACTACTTCTATGGTATCAATCACCTCGATTGAAAGCCTCTATCTATAGACATCATTTCTAGCTTCTTTCCCCCAGTCCACAACTAATTCATTCACCTGGCCAATCATATTGATGTGATACATTTAGTCATTTGATTTGTATTACATGGTGTGTCATTGAATAATGATCCCTATGCTACTTTGAATAAGTGGTGGTTGGATCCCACATAAAAATATATTTTTTGGTCAGCATTCAAATGAAAGTTAGGGGCCTATTTGAGTAATAAAATGAATGATTCTTTCCCTTGTACGTGGTTGATCCTAAAGATAAGAGCAGTTCCAAGTGATCTAGTAGATTAAGACATTGATCATGGGTCAATGATGGAGTGAAGAAGTCAAGTATGCAAGCAACCTCGAAGCCCAGTAAGACCAAAACTAAAGGGGTAATCAAGCCAAGCACATGTAAGTAGCTATTCTCCTTTCTCCTGCCTAGGCCCCTATTTGTGGAATAACTATACTATACTATAAAAAATATTATGAAATGACGAATGCATAACATACTAAAATGTACTTCCGAATATCCCTTCAACCAATACTTTAAATTCATTACAAAAGCATGTACGTGCTAATTAGAAAAATAGATGACAAACATGTGTGGGATGAATGAGCGGACCATTGGAACTAGAACACACAACCAATTGTGCATCATTCTTCTTTCTAATAATTTATACATATATATTAGGTCATGATTTATGGAGGAAGAATGGGATTGAGAACATGACTCTTGGAGAAGGAGTAATGCCTACAAGTTTGAAGGTTCTGGTTCTCTATAATTCTCATCATCAAAAGGATATATTGGTTTCCTATTTTGGTGCCATTGAAATAAGAAGAGTTGTGCCTAGTGATATAGGTTTCTGGTAGATTATACTACAAAGTTACTAGGTATGAGTAGGAATAATATGATAAAATATGGCATATCATAGGATTACTTTCACATGCATATCATATGATAATCCTTCATCATAATTAAGTTTTTAAGATAGTCAATATTATGTTGCCCTACTTTCAATATCCATATCATAGGAATACCAGGTCTACAATTAGAAATAACAATATAAAATATTATGAGTTAGAAAAATAATTAATAATTGATAAATTTAAGAAATATAATGGAGTGATATCCATGAAATCAGATATCTAGATTAGTCATAATAATACATCATTCACATGTCTCAACGCACAATATATATATTCAAAATGAAAACTTAATAAAAAGAATTAAAAAGAATTTTTGAAACCCTTTATCCTCATGATGTCTACCAAATATGAGTGTATGATGAGAATTTTTAGAAAATATAATATTCAAAATAAAATAATTAGTATTACTTTCAATAATATTTTTATAATGGGGAAGTCATTAATATTTTTATTAAAACAATTTGAGATAATTAATTAGGTAATATTTTTATGTTGAGTGTATGCATTATGTAATTAACCTAATAGTACAAGTGAGAATGAAAGTTATTTTTCTCGCTTAAAAAAAAAGAAATTTACTAAAATAGTTTAAGACATCTAGTAGATTATAATAGTTTAGTAATATCTATTTGTCAATGAGGCTTAATAAGAGAATAAGAATACCATTTCTCCTGTCACATGTAGTGATAAAGATGTTGCAGTAATCATTTATGAATGTCTACATGTTGGTGACCAGATTATTGAATGGGTGGTTAATACTAATGCATCATACCATGTTATGCCAAATAGAGAATTGTTCAGCATTTATAAAATATGACACTTTGGGTGTGTAAAGATGGGATACACGACCATCTCTATATTACAGGAATTGAAGATATTTGTATACAGGCCAAGATAGGTTACTAGTTGATGCTAAGATATGTGAGATATGTTCCAGATTTATGCCTCAAATTGATGTTTAAAATAGCCATAGATAAAGAAGATTTCCAGAATTATTTTGGCAATGTTAGATAGAAACTTACCAAAGGAATGCTGGTTATTACAAAAGGAGAAGCTTGTTGTATGTCATACATGACCTTTGGGAAGATATGTAAAAGTTGATTAAATGTAGCAATAGATTCCTCACCAAGTTTGTGGCACAAGAGACTTTTCCACACGAGTCAGAAGGGGCTACAAATTTTAGCAAAGAATAATATTATTTTCTTTGACAAATATACACTACTCGATCCTTGTGATTACTGCTTACTTGTAAAGTAATATATAATTTCATTTAGCAGCAAATCTAACAAGAAGATGAAAATACTAGAATTTGTATATTCTAATATTTGTGGTCCCATAGAGGTAGGAAGTTTAGGAGGATACAAATATTTCATAACCTTCTTTGGCAATGCTTCAAAAAAAATATGGGTGTAATTGTTGAAGTCAAAAGATTAGGTGTTCCAGAACTTACAACAATTTCATGCCATGGTGGAAAGAGATACCGAGAAGCCCTTGAAGTACTTTCATATAGATAATTGAGGGTAATACATTTCTCATGAATTTAAAGAATATTTTTCCAAACATGGGATTCAACATGAGAAGACGGTCCTAGGCACCCCTCAAAACAATGCTATATCATCTGAAGGTGTTCAGGTTCAAAGTATTCATACACATACCAAAGGAGTAGAGATCGAAACTAGATGACAAACCCTTACCTTGCATTTTAATTGACTATGCAAATGAGAAGTTCGGCTACAAATATTGGGATTCGGAGGCAAGAAAGTTATCAAAAGTAGAGATGTTATATTTCATGAAGATCAGACAATGAAAGATTCTAACAGAGAAGAGTAACTGTCAAAAAAAATTATCATAGTTGTAATTATCAATCCTCCCAAACAACTCACAAGTGAAGAAGATGCTCATAATGAGGGTGAAACTCCATAAGTAATTTCTGATGAGAGTGATGAAGAAAACATACCATCATAGGAGCATGATGATTAGGGGAGCAGGTTCTAGGATAGGAATATGAACAATTGCAACTCATAAGATCAAACCGAGAGCACAAGCTAGGTACTAATATCCATCCTCATAATACATTTTGCTGACTAATGGAGGAGAACCAGCGAGCTTCCAGGAAGCACAAACTAGTAAAGATAAAGGTACATTGATGAAGCCAAGCAAGAAGAGATGGAATCTCTCGAGAAGAATAATATTTATGAGCTTGTGAAATTACTCAGAGGTAAAAAACACTAAGAAACAAATGAGTATACAATCCGATGAAATATGGCAAAAAAGACCTGGTAAAATTCAAAGCCTACTTAGTGGTAAAAGGCTTAAACTAGAAGAAAGGCACATTTTTCGATGAAATTTATATTTCATATTGAAAAATAATCATCAATCATGATCATCTTGGGGTTAGTAGCTAATCAAGATCTCGAGATAGGGTAGCTAGATGTTAAAACTATATTTCTCCATAATGATTTTGATAAAAAGATCTACATGCTTCAACTAGAAGGGTTTGAATTCAAATGGAAAGAAGACATAGTCTATAAATTGAGAAAGAGTCTATATGAGTGAACCAAGCTCCAAGACAATTGCACAAAACGTTTAACTCATTCATAGTGGGCAATGGGTACCAAAGAATTATAGCAGACTACTATGTTTACTTCAAACGATTTCCTAGTGAGATGTTTATTATCATACTATTATATATAGATGATATGCTGATAGTCGGCCACGACACAGCTCAAATCAGCAAATTAAAGGAAGAATTGGGCGAGTCCCTTGTTATGAAAGATCTTGGCCCAGCCAAGCATATCGTATGGATGGAGATCACTCGTGATAGGTGAAATAGAAGTTTATGGTTGTCACAACAAAGAAATGTTGAATGAATTCTTGAAAGATTCAACAGAGGCTAAACTAGCACACACACCTTTTGGTGGTCATTTCAAATATAGCGAGGGGTCATGCCCTTCAATAGAAGAAGAAAAGAAGAAAATGGTAACTATTCCTTATTCATCAAATATAGGAAGTCTCATTTATGCTATTGCATGTACATGGTCATACATTGCTCATATAGTAGGGGTAGTGAGCATATTTCTGGAAAATCCCGGCAAAGTGCATTTGGAAGTAGTAAAGTTGATCTTCAAATAATTGAGGGGAACTTCCAAACTTTGTTTAAGTTTTGGAAAATAAAAAACTAGTTCTTGAAGGCTACACAGATACATATTTGGCTAATGATCTATGGTAGAAAATTTACATATGGTTATTTGTTTATTTTTGTAGGGGGGCCATATCATGACAATCCAAGTTACAAAAATGTGTTGCTTTATCCACAACTAAAGCTGAATGTATATCTTCCACCAAAGTTGGAAAAGTGATAGTATGGATAAATATTTTTTTCAAAGAACTAGAGATGCAACAAGATGAGTATGTAGTATATCGTGATAGCCAAGTACAATAGACTTGAGCAAGAATGTTACCTATAACTCTAGGACAAAGCATATTGAAGTCAGATACCATTGGGTTAATGATGCTATACAACTAAAGATATTCCAATTGAAGAAGATCCACACAAATAAGAACACAATTGACATTATGACAAAAATTGTTCAAAGACAAATGTTGGAGTTATGTTCCAAGCTTGTTGGCATGGGATCTCACTAATGATCCAAGGCAACTTCTACCTTCAGTCAGATGCATGGGTATGGAGGGGGGATTTGATTGGGTCCACACCATGTGATTTGATGGGGTTCACATCCATGTGATATATTTAGCAACCACATTGATAAAGCCCACAATCATGTGATATCTCCAACAGTCCACTTTTTTTCTCTTCTTTCTCTTTTGAATTATTTATGTCTTCTCATTCTTCCATGCCATGAATCAAGTCAAGATTTTATTCTACCCTTGCCTATAAATTGAAGGCAAGTGAAGGAGATCTAATTAATTATTTCTTCTAACACGAGAAGAAGCAAAGAAGGGAGAAAGAATAGAAAGTGAGTGAGAAAAATAGAAAGAGACTCAAATGAGAAGGTTGCTCTCGAATTGAGGAATTCCCACGCTATGAAGAATGCTAGGTCATCTCTATTTCTTTAATATATCCAAGAATAGTATATTTTTGGAGTAATTGTATTGTATACCACTTTGTGATAGTGAAACATTATTTGGAGTTTGTCCTGTAATTTTTCCCTTCACCTTGAACGACTTTCCACCTAACTATGGTGATCCATCTATCTCTATATTTATTTTTCTTCGCGTACCATTCATAAATTCGATACCATTCACATATATTGTACTATTCATCCGACGACAACAATCACTACTAAAGAGAAGAATAGGTGCAATAGAAGCCGATCATTCGAGCACCCAACAAAATTGAACCTTTTAATAAAATCACTCGCAAAATTAAGTTGAAATAAGAAGATGATGACAACCCTTACGTAATTGCAAGTCTCGATGAAGCTTGAAAAAAGTGAACATAGAATAAGATCTTATTAGGTCTTTGAATTCGATAAATTTAATGCATTTGTGTGTGTGTTTGTGTTTATATATATATATATATATATATATATATATATTATACATTACATATACATATGTATATATATACATTTGAATATATAAATGTTATCTACACACACACACACATGTATATGTATATACACATATAATTATATATCAATGTATATAAATAAATAAATACATAATATGTATATATATATAATCCTATATACATAAACTACATAATAAAACAAATTTGATAACTTATATATAGATATATGTATTTACATGTTTATATGTGTGTGTATGTGTGTGTGTATGTGTGTGGGTACATATTTATGTATATTTATTTATTGATACATTTATGTGTGTGTGTGTGCTTACACACACACACACACACACACACACATATATATTGCTTTAATTAATTTTTAAACACTTCACCAAAATAAAATTTATGTTTTTCCCACAAAATCAAGGATTACTTTAGAAAAACAAATTATCATTCTTCTAATAAATTCAAATAATTTATTTTAATATTAATACCTCATAAATAAGGATCACACATTTTACTAATTTATTAATAAAAAGTCAAAATAAAGGAAATCAATGGAATCATATGAAAAAACTCATCATCTCGCCCCGATCTAAAAGCTAGGGTTCTGATCAAAAGTTTCTCTTATTTAAAGAAGCAATCATCTTCCTACCCTTAAAAAATTGTCCAAAAAAAAAAAAAATAGTAATGAGACATCTATCCCTTTGTTTAATGATTCCTTTTTTTAATTTGGTAATAGTTCATCTGTTGTATTTACAGTTTTTTCGATTTAATCTCTTTTAATGTATGTTATTTAGTTTCCAAATTCTTATTAATAAATTGAATAAATTTATTTCTCTTATAAATTTCCAAATTTTTATAAATTATCATATGCTCTAATATATTTTTATATACAATAAATTATTTTTATCGATATTAAGAATTCTCGTTCAATAAGTATTTCCAGCTTTTTACATATCTGTAATTTACATAAGTATTGTAATTATGTCATAACTCACACACATGACTGCTTTAAATATCCTTTAATTTAATGTTTTTGCCTCCATTGTTATGATTTTATATTTTGGCTTCAGATATTTTTGTTAATTTTAATAACTGATTTTGCAAATCTTTTTAATATTAATTGCAAATCTTTAAGTTCTAACTTGTATCATTTATATTGCTTGTAAAGGAAATAAAATAAATAAATTTATTTTTGGAAATTAATTTTATAAATGATAATTTGCTTGAATTTAGTTTTCAGCATGTTGAAATTATTTTTTAATTTATCTAAATTTTTATAATCGCTGTATCTAGCTTCAGCTATCTTCCTAATTTTCATGATTTTGTTACCATTCGTATTGTATGCCTGGACCTTGCATTATTTCTCAATTCCTTTGTCAATTTTCCTGATTTATTTCAGTCTAGCATGGTATTCCTTTTAACTCATCTAGCAAATCAACTAGTTAACTGATGCTTTCTGTCATTAATATTATTTATCTAAGGTAAACTAGCCTCCCCATGTCTTTTTATTGCCGTTGGGATATTATTGTAGCTTGGTGCTCTTTGATAATCATGATATGTAATTTTTTAATTTATGCAGTTTCACTTCTACAAGTTTGCTTTTTGCTACAGATCCTGTTATAGGATATCATATTCTGATTTATTTTTGTATATAGGGTGGGATGAGTTGTTTCCGTGTTACTGTGGTCATGCCAATTAATCTCCACCAGTCTCTATTAAAATTCCTTGTATCATCAGGCAAATCTTTAATCTTGGTTTTTAGGAGCTTTATCTCTTTGGTTTTTGTCAAGGCCAATGACCCCTGCAAGAATCTATTTATTGTTAGTTTGTTTTTTCCTTTTTTTTTTTCATTTGCTGCTAAACACTTTAGCTATGTAAAACCCGTTAGATTTGGGATATTTATCTTTGCAAGTAGATTGACGGGTTAGGAAATTTATCTCAGTAAAAGTCAGTATTTTTCTAAGCATGGTAATACTCTTGGCCAACTCTTCCTTAGACTCTTTTTTCATTTTATGGGTTTGGCGGATTCATTATTCTCTTTTTTCCTTATTTGAAAGATTTAGTTTTGGCAGTATTGGTTCTTGTGGCAGGGCCAACTCATGGTTCAGCACTTGCGGCAACAAATCAGGAGGCGCTCAAACTTCTTTCACTTCATCAGATATTAGATCATTAGAATAAATAGAAAATTAAAAGGAAATTATCACGTTCATCTATGGAAATTTTTTTATCTGAAAATGGGCTCATGATAATTTAATTTTGCCACAAGGCTATGGAAATCAAACCTAATTCCGCCTTAAATAAAGCTTGCCCACTTGCCCATAGTGAATTAGTCTTTTGATTAGATAAGAAAATCATTGTTTACAGAGCATATATTTTCCTTCGTCATTAGACTTAGCATGTTTTAATAAAAATTGAAGTCTTCCTTCTCATGGCCTCTTCCAGAAAAAAATAGTTTATTTTATACCTTTGCCTCATGAAATTGATAGAAACAAGGTATGTAGAAGTGATCTATTCTATATTATTATGATAGTACCAATGATAGGAGAAGAGGCTTAGAGCTAATTATTATAAGGATGAGACTTTGCAAAAATATCTTCATTTTGGTACTACTCAAAGAGTTGAATGATATAAGACTAATTGATTTAAAGTAGAGGTGTTAGATGGGTTGGGTTGGCCTTGCCTGGTTTTAGGTGGCCCGACTGGTTTGCAGTCCCTTTCCTGATGCATTTTCATAAGGACAAGCTTGGTACACTTAGTTGGCCTGGCAATCGATGAAACTATGTCAAGTTGGGCCAGTAGGGGCCAGTTCTGCCTTGTGCAGGTTAGTTTTTAATTTTTAATATATTTAATTTTTTTTATTCAGGTTAGTTGATGTTTATATATTTTTTTATACTTTAACAATTTTTGCTATTATTTTTAGTAACTAATTAATATTTATTGCAAATGTTAATTGTTAACTATAAATAAATAATTAAATTTTAAATTTTTATTTTATTAAATTTAATAAAATATTATGTTTTTTATTATAATAACTTAAATATTAAAATTAAATGTATATTAGTGTGAGTGTATGAATTAATAAAATATTAAAACTTAAATATAAATAAAAATTAAAAATCAATGCAAAATAAAAATTCACAAAAAATAAATTTCAAGTTTCAAGCATCAATTCACAAAGGTACAAACTCAAAGTGATATCACAAATAAAAAATATATAAATACAAATATAATGTAATTGAGTAAATTGAAATTAAATATCAGAAATAAGTGTCTCAACCATCAATCATCAAAGTCATCATTTATCATATCATCCTAATATCATTATCACATGGATTGATATATCATCATCATAGTTATCATTTCCACATGAAGAAACCTTGGCTTAGTGCCATTACTATAACTGTAACGGTGGATAATTGGTATGCATGATCAGTTGTAATTGTTTCACATTTATGTGAATTAAGAGATTTGTTTGAAAGTATTTCCAACTAGCCCCGAGGATTCATTATTTGAGATTGTGTTCTCCTTGGAACAAGCTTATGTGTTCGAGCTGAGGGCAAATAAATTGATAAGAATTTATGATATTAAAAAAAAATAAAGAAGACCTTCAACCTACCTCGAACTCGAAAGGATGGTTTTTTTTGAGCTAGTGCTTGTCCCCATGGTTTGATGTAATTGAAAAAGAACTATTGCATCTGCTTCACCTTGCTTGTTTGGGATTGGATCCTCATAGTATAAAGAGCTTAACTACTGTTAAAAAGTTACATTTCCTATTATAGATCCAGACCAGAAGAATTGAGAGCAAGCATTTGAATTTGAGCCAGTGATCTCTCATCCATTAGGGGTGCCCTGGAAAAAGTAGCTTTCTTGTCCATTGTTTCATTTTTTCTGAAGTGCAAAGAAGTTTGATTTGTTCCAGGAGGGCTAATCTAGTCAAGTTAAGGCTAGTCATAATAGGTGTTCTCCCAAGGTTTCTTTCCTTGCTTTGCTGGTGACTAGGGTCTCCTTTTTCTTCATCTCTTTTCCATCAAGGTTTTACTAGATAAGTAGGAGAAGACTAATTAGTTGCATCAAGATAAAGGGAAAAACCCAATTCTAGATAAAGCCTTAGCACAGTTAGAAAGCTTTATTGGTTGGATGTCAAAGAGGATGAAATGAAAGAGGATAATAAAAGTGCCTTATGCACGAAAAAGAAAACAACACCATCTTTATTATTTATTAAGTAATTTCTTGCTTTCCTTAATGCCTTTTCATGTAGAGGATCCAGCTGAGACTTTATATCGATACAAGTGAATAAAAGAAAAAGAAGGTAACCTAGAAAGAGCTTTAATTAGTAAAGTCTTTTTCGCATGGAAGCTAGTTCATGGGGCACCTTTTGCCTTCATGTATTTGTCCCATATGTAGTGTCTCGGGTACTTTATGTTTATGTACCATTATCAAGATAAACTAAATAACTGATGATGGTCGATAGTGAGTTTTTGATTGATGATTGACAAGTACTTTTACAATTAGTTGAAAAACTAGGTTAACTTACTCTAGGATGAAATGAGTTTGGTTACTAGATATCCTTTCCTAAAAAGTGATCTAGTTTAGAAAGTATAAAATCATCTACCGCTATGGGGTTACATTTACATACCAAATGACATATGACAAGGGCATTTCTTTTAAAGATGCATAATTTTTCAAAAGAGAAGCATTTCTTTTTGTTGCCAAACCACCCGGGCAGGCGACAACATGAAACAAGTCTATTTTTTGGATAGTAAATTTGTAAAGTTAAGAATCAAAAGGATTGACATGATAGGCTTCAACAAAGATCCTCTGGGCATAAAGGACTACACATAGAATTGAAACCAAGTACACACCCACTCTTAGTGTTTGTTGTAGAATCGGTAATTCTATTTATCTATTAGAAGGAGAAGTACAGCTACCTTCACTACGTTTTCATTTTTCATCAAACATAGATCAGTAAACAAAACTACATTCCAATGAGTTTGATATCAAGCTAGGATGAGGATGGGTTAGGCTTAGGCCTATAACCAGAAAGTCTATAATCAAAAGAAAGCTTTATGGTTATTCCTGAATCAAGAATTTGGGTTGACTTATTTATTGATCATTTCCACTCTAATTCTCTGTTCTGTATAAATTGAATATCTGGTTGAACTGAATGTATTCAAAGGATTGTGGTTTAGTCAATTAATGAGGAATGGTAGAAGAAATTTAATTATATGTAATTCCATTCTCTCTTGTAGCAGCCCATACGAGACAATATGATCCACCCGAGCAATTAGCTTTCAATACGCATTTACTTAAAATAGCTATTTAGTTTATATATACACTAACTCTAAATGAAAGATAATTTCAGCTAGCCTGTGATCAAGCCATCTTCCTCTTTCACGGTCCAGCAAATGAAGGCTCGAAGAAGAAGTGCTAAAGCTAGCATGCACTTCTTCTCACTCCCTCAAGGTCTTTCCTATTTTAAGTATACTTTTTTTTATCTTCGATGTGGGTTCATGCAAGTAAGTTGAAGTACCCATCCTACCTACTTCCATATAGTGCCTAGAAAAAAACATGTTGTATAAGACCAGTTATAATTTATAAGCCTTATTGCCCCTACCAAGCCTTTTTAATTTCATTCCACTTGTTTAACTGCCAAGCCAACCCTATCCTCTTGAACAAAACTCAAAGGCGGAAAGCACAAGAAAAAATTCCAATCCCAAAGCAATTTCTTTGGAAGATAGAAAGCTCCTTACTTTTCTAATCTCATTATGGATGTGTAGAGAAACACACCTTCTGTATTCTATTCAGATCTCACTCTTCAAGATAGATATGTGAAAGGTCCATAAGTAGTCAATTCTGAATAATGCATTCCAATCCATCAACCAATCCGCCTCATCGAAAGCCTCACCTCTTTATATTCTGCCTATGCCTAAGAACGAGTCCATTCCTCACAAAGAAAAGTGAAAAGATAAAGATAAATGGACTATCAACCATTCATCTCGAATGACTCAAGTCCAGTTCAATGAAAGTAGTTTTCTATCCCACGTCTTAGTAATGAAGGAATGATAAAATGTTCTAAGTAATGGCTGGACTTTTTCATCTACATTTTCAAACTACACAAGTCACTCAACAGCACCTTATCAAGTTGTCAAAAGTTACTCCTTGCTATGTGTCCAACCTCACAAGTCATTTTTCAGTAATAAAGGATATTTCGTAGTGTTAGCACCTACCCATTTCACTAGGTTCCCCACTTTCCTCAGATGATAGAATGAACCTACCAATTTGATGAAAGATCTATTGTAGAACAAGAACAATAAGTCAAGTTCTTCAAACCAACGAAAGAGCTCTTTTATTTCATTTCAACCTTTTATTCAAAAAAAGGAATGAAAGGCACTAGAAAAAAATGCTTTGCTGAGTGCCATCCCATCCCTGTTGATCTAGCTCAGAAAGCTCATCCCCTAGTATAAGCATGCACAAGTTTTTAGTGGTGCCTTTTATGTGAATATCTTACATACTTTTAGGTGTTGAGATCATTTTTAATCTTTCCCTTCCAGGTCTCAAGCAATGACTCATGCATTTTGTACCTCTACCTCTTCTACATGTACCTGCAATTTGGTCCCTTCATAACCATCTCTTCACATTCCTTGGAATCATCGAGCTTGGGTAGAGCAAACTAGAACTGGCACAATTTATATTGAATGAACAAATTGGTAGTATTATGACCCATCGGCCATATTTGGCCCTTATCTAATCTAACTAATGAAGGTGAGGGGTTTTGGTAATTATTCTCAAAAAGGGACATAGAATCGGGTTGCTAGCTTGGGTTGGGTGGGAACGACACTTTCTTTGAGCAAAGAAAGCGGGTTTCAAATGGTATGGTGGAACCTCAGCCTTACTTTCCCCTACCCTACCTTTCATAAGAGAACAACTTCACAATGAATTGGTGCTTTCTCCATAGCTAATCAAGCTAGTCAAGTATAATATCAAGTAGGGTTGGTGGAACCTCAGAGAGAGAGAGAGAGAGAATCAATCAAAGAGTTTAGGCTGGCACTTGCTCTTAGACATGCTAGCTACCAACCACAAGTTCTTAGGAATATTTGCCCACTCTACGTTCATCAGTCAAACTCAAACCAAGGATCATGAAGTGAAGAGTGGTCTATGAGAAATACGGGTAGGGTTGGACAAGTCCAGTAGTCAGCTTGCCAAGTGCAAGAAAGCTCCTCGGTTAGTAAACATTTCAAATGAATCAATAGATTTTGATGCTGGTTGATACTTGCCATGTAAGGAGCACACTCAAGACTCTCCATACTAAAAATGAAAGCATGAAAATGCTACGCCTATAAAGATTGATTTTCGTCCCCCTCATACAACAACAAATAATACATTCAAACCACAAGCCCCAAGATCTCTACAATTGGTGAATACACTCAAAAAGAGGTCCTATATCGCATAGCATCTATTTCATTCCCTTATGCAAGAGGAGCCCCCTTTTTCAAGGTGAATCGCTACATTTGATTTTATTGATATATCTCAGGTTTGCTAGTTTTCTACTGGTGAATTGATTTGCATCATAGTTTGATTTGAGCCAGTCTACAATGCATTAAGCAATTGAACCTAGAAGGCCTAATACTTTAGACCTTGACTTACTTATTAGTCTCAGTCTTCATATGCCCACAAAAAGGAACTCTTTCTTCCATTGGGAAAAGGGCTTGAGCGTATCACCACTAATTGGAGCTGTAACAAAAGCAATATCGGACAACAAGATAAGGGCTGGTCATTGGAGCTTTATTCGATCGACTATCAAATCAACACTTCTCACTTGTGAATTTCTGCAATATGTCTCATATCAAGCAAAAAAGTAAGAATAAAGTATTTCTGGGAAAGTCATACCTAGCAGAATACATGTCAAGGTTAAGCCTAGGCTAATCATTGCTTTTGTTGGTCCTCAACCTCATAAATGCTAAAGCCCTTGGGCGGGCGAGCTAACATTGAAACAATCCTCTTAAACCTTACGAGTAGAGTTGATCAATATTACTTATGATGATGCAACTTTTGGTTATGTACTAGTGAAAATGAAAATCAAGATCGCTACGCCCCTTCATTGACTCTCATTCCCTTGTAATGAGCACACCCTCGACTGGAACCTATTTGCATGAAGAGCGTCAGTCCATATTTGGTAAAGTGGCCCTATCATGATACATCCTGACTAGTGATCATAAGTATCTTTTGCATAGGGTTAAAGGCATAGAGAATTCATTTTCTTGCACCATCACCCTTTTTTAATCAAGTTTTTTTCAATGTCTGAATTAGAGACTTCCGGGCTGGGGCATTTAGTTGTTATGAAGAAAACTCATTCCTTGGTGCCTTGTTTCCAGGTACTGGTAGCCAATATTACTTCTACCCCTCTTTCTCCTTTCTTATCCGATATATTTTCATTAGCAGAAAGTCAACTTGGAGGGGAAATAAGATGTTTGGCAAGTTAGGTGTATGTGGCCCACATATGAAACTAGTTTAGTTTGATTTCATTTTTGATAGTTTATTTGAAATCATCGGAAGAAACCTAGGGCATCACCAAGATTATATGAGGTTGGGATCAACAGTGCTATCCAGGTAGGTCACGTCACTCTAATCAATAGGTGGATTTCAACTTCATGGCTAACTTGGCCAGTGTCCAAATCCTCCCATGTTGGTAATTTATTGGATTGGTAGGTAACATGTTGTATCTAGATTCATTGAGTCCTACCCATGTCAATTTTTGTGATATGTAGACTAATTGCTTTCTATCTGCACCTCACTTTACATACCAATCAGTTGGCAATTTATCCTTTTTACCATAGTATCAACCTTACTTATTGGTCATTTCTATCAGCCCTTCCTTCCTCCCTTAGCTTCTTGTAGGCCCCTAAGCTCTGGAAAAATAGAGGGTAGCCCTCACATATCTCATCCAAACCTCATATCCTTCCTATTCCAAGCACTCAGTCTTCCATGCCTACTCAGATGCGTTGCATATCTGTTCCCTTTTCCTCACATATAGGGCTCTAGTAGTTTTTGGCTTGGTGTAGGGATGGTAAATTGGCTCACCAACTTGATTCCTTAACTTAATGATGAGACATATCAGGATTCTCCTCCTCTTACTAAATCTTTCATTTTAACATTTAATTTTGAGCAATTCTTTATCATGAAAAAATAGGTTGACCAGCTCACGTAGTACTAGATATAGATTTGACTTCCTTCATCTTTCAAGATTCAAGATAAGAAAAACATTCCCTATAATAGAGAAAGATAAAAGGATAGAATTTCAAGATTTACTACTTACTTCATTTTGTGATGACTGGCTGATTACTCCATTTTAATCCCACTTCAACTAATTTTTCCATAAAACAAATTCCATGCAAAGTGGTTCAAGAGACTCTCCTAATCTGATCAAATCATCCTTTTATGCAATCTACTTTCTAACTATACTTGTGCAATTGAGAATAAGTGAAGTAATAAGGGTGATACAAGAAAAACAAAAACCTGAAAAGGTAGGTGCAAAAATAGACTTTCTCCTAGGTAAAAATCAAGGTGCAAGGAGCAATTATTGATGGATTTAATGGTTTTGAATCCTAGATTTTTTCAAGGGGTATAATTATGAATCTAAATTTGTTTGAGATGTATTTCTACTTCTCTCATATATCATTCTCCCCAATAACATGCTAACTAGAGTATCTAGGATTGATATAATGTTGTTATGTGTGATTAATGTTTATTTCATGATAAAATGTGATGTTTAGTTGTGATTTTGTTTAGTTATTGATGAATGTATACTTAAATAAAACTGAAGTTAGGGTTTTGGCTATTAGTGGGTTCATGTATAATTGGAGTAATAGATGATGATAGGTAAACCATTAAACACACATGTATATTATGGTAGAAATGAAGTGATATTCCTTTTGATGATGAGTCATGATGCAAACTCAAATGCTAAAACCTAAAATTGAGTTGTGTTTAATCTTTACGAGTGTGATACTTATGCATCGAAAGTCAAAGCACTTTTATAAGCTAGTCTATTATGTATGTCTTAGAAAAATTGACTCTCAATTAATATTAAAAGTTATATTGAATAGTTTACTAAGGATTTCATCATTAATGTGGGAGTCACCTATTGTAGTTAGGGATGGTAATAGGTAAGCCATGTAATATGTATGAATGAAGGTGTCTTGTATGGTGGTGAAAGTCTTGATACTAATTTTGGTTATATGGTTTCCACTAGTGAACATGAGAGAAAACATATTTTAATTATATGGTTTCCACTATGAAAAATGCAAAAACTATAGCATACAATGCTATAATAGTTCCTAAAGCCATGGGGTTTTTTAGATAAAATCCCCAGCTCACATTCCTATCTATGACAAATGAAGAAGGCATGATGGGGGAGTGAATGAAGATTATCCAAAGTAAGTGAAAGAAACATGTAGCAATGAATGATACAAAATGTAATATTCCTTTTAATTTACCTTTTCCAAAGCATTGTAGGAAATGAAAAATGAACAAACAATTTGAAAGATTTTTTAATATTTTTTGGAAGCTAAAAATTAACATTCCACTTGCCAAGCGATTATCTCAAATATCTAACTATATAAAATTCATTAAGGATGTCATGAGCAAAAAGAGGAAGCCGGAAATGTATGACACAATAAAAATGACCAAGAAATATAGTATAATTATTCAATGAAATCTCTCAAAAAAATTAAATGAACCAAGAAGTTATAGCATACTATATATATGATTGGAGAGCACATAATCTAGAAGGTGCTTAGTAATTTAGGCTTGAATGTGAATTCAATGCTTTCATTAATAGCATGAAGATTGAATCTCGAAGAAATCACTCCAACAACTCTCTTACTCCAAATGATTGATCGTTTGACTAAGTATTCATTTAGTATTATTGAAGATGTATTGATTAAATTGGTATATTTATTTTCTCTAGATAATTCTATTGTGTTTAACGTGGAGGAAGATTAATAAGCTTCATTGGTCTTAGGATGACCATTTTTAGCTACTAGACAAGTCCTAATTGACATAAAGAAGAAAGGGTTTACTCTTTGCATGTGCAAAAAACATGTTAAATTCAACTTGTATATAGAGGTGTGTAATCTAGATGAAAATGAGAAAGGACAACTTCCTCCGCATATCAATGCAGTGAGAAGTAAACTTTAGATAGAGTGACTTTGTAGAATACTACTAGCTTGATGAGGATCAGTGTGATGATATAGAAAAAGAAATCTAAAGGTATGAAAGTGATTGAGCAAAAAGTTATGAAGATAAATATCACAAAGGTGAACCATTCTTTGAAATCATGACTTTTGACTTTTCCAAAGAAAAGTCCTTTGAAAGATAAGAAAAAGAAAGTCAACAATCAAATTCTGAATGCACAATTATGGAGAAAATAAGAGGAGAATTAGAGATTACACAAGAAGCGAAGATATATGCAAATCTCAATTGATGATTGATGAAGTGAAAGAAGAATACTTGGTTGAAATGAAAAATTTGGAGATGTTGAAAGAAGTGGATAATGATGGAGAAGTAGTGATGAAAGTCATGACTTCAACCAATGCCATGATTTTGGAGATCCAGAAGCTAAAGGCAAAAGCCAGAATAATACAAAGTGCCATGACTTTGGGGTTATAGAAAAAAGAAATGTTCAAACTACAACCCAGCACAAATCCATGTCAATAAAAATAGATATGGCCTCAATGTAGTCGAAACTAATTGAACAAAGATCCAATGATGCAAGCAACAGAGATGAGCAAATGCCAAACGAAGAACCAAGCAAAAAAGAGGAAGTAAAAAAGTAGATTGAAAAGTTAGCCTAGATAGTCGAGATCATTGATAAAGGTACAAATTCATTGATTGTCTATCTATGTATATTAAAAATAGCACTGATTTGGATGCAACCTAAATATTTTTTTTTCTATAGTACGTGATAAAATAAAAAGATATAAGCATTTACACAAATCATTGTGTGCCATTTATGAATCCCCAAATTTAGTTGTAGAGCTCAAACCCCACTGTGGTTCTTTACCTAATCAAAAAATGTAGCCCCACTGTCTAGATGCACTATCACGCTTCAACCTAGTCATAGAAAATATTTATTGAGAATGAAGGAGGTCTAACTTTTTATAAGTGGAAGATTAATTACTCTAGGATGAGCAATGACTTTTATTTGTGAGTTTATTTGGTATACAAATTACAAACAATACAAGCTATTTGTTTTAATTAACATGATGTATTTGCCTAAAAAAAAGGTTATATTTAGAATGATATCATGAAATCATTCTAAAATTTTTAAATAAAAAAATTCTAAATTATTTTAAAAAATAATTCTAAAAAAAGGTTATAGTTTTGCCCTTTTGGGCTAAAATTTTAAATTTAAATGAAATAATTTATTTTTTAGATATTAAAATTGTTATTTGTTATTGCATTAAATATTAAAAATAAAAATAACTTACAAAAATTAAGATTTATATGATAATTTATATTTTCTGACTCCACCATGAAAGTGAAATTATATAATAGCTATAGAGATAGCCAATGAGACTATATGCCTTATAAACTTTTTAATGAATCTAGTTATTATTATTTCTAGCTAACTACCTAATATATATTTTTGTTATAATAATAGAGCAGTTACTAATTCGAATGAACCTAAAACCTATAAGAAAATAAAACACAAAATATATATAACACCTTATAAAATATAATAAAAAAATAGATGTGATGGTGATACTAATTACACTAACAAGCAACTTGATATGCTTTTTATGGCCTTCCAATTTAAGTTTAATAGATATGTGAAAGGAATACGAATCAAACATGTATGGCATTAAGTTGAAGTATGAGGTTGTTAGAATTGATTTATATTAAATTGTTTTTAAATATTTGTGTTTTGATTTATTTCTATTTTTTGTATTAATATAATATTTTACAATGAGTTGAATAGATTTAAAGCATCATGAATGATAATTGTTGATGAAATCCATATTCTATTAAATGAATTAATAGTCACTTGAGGAAGCTAATAAATTTTGATCTTACAAAACCATGAATGTGAATTTTAATCTAGAAAATTTAATAAGTATTAACTAACAAATATCACAAATTATTTTAAATAAATGAGAAAATGCAAATATTATTTTATAATATAATGAATTATAATTCATTTAGCAAAAACTCATCTTATGCAAAGGGTCCTTTGCATATCCTTAATGAAGCCATCAAAAATATTTTAAAGAATTTATTTATTTAAAATATATGGAAGGAAGCCCCAGTATCCAAGATCCAAGAGTCTGATCTTGCGATCATTGTGAAGATTACCAGCACAAGGTCTTCTCTATCATCCAAGTCATCAAAGGCCACGGCAGCAGCAGTTGGGGGATTAGGCTGACCCTACTATTCTAGCCTTTCTTCTTCGGGCATTCAGTTTTCCAATGCCCCTTTTGTTTGCAGTAGTGACAAGTATCACCCTTTTTTGACCTCTTCTGGAACTTGTTCCCCTTCTTCTTGAATGGAACAGATTATGGGCTCCTATTTGTCACCACCAATCCAGCCGAGTATTGCTCTGTTCTTTCAATAGCAGTCTTATGTCTCAACTCTCTAGAGTGTAGGGCAGATCTAACATCTTCTAGGGTGATTTCCTTTTTACCCACAATGGGATATTCAACAAAATTTTCATAGGAAGCAGGAAGAGAGACTAAGAGCAAAAGGGCAGCATTCTTATCTTCCACCTTAGCATCTAAATGTTAAAGATCCATAAGAATGTTGTTTAAATCATCCAAATGTTTCTTCAAAGAAGTTTTCTCTTGCATCTTTAGTGTGAATAGCCTCCTTTTCAACAGAATCTTGTTTGTTAATGGTTTAGTCATATACAGTGACTCAAGCTTGAGACACAATCCTGTAGTAGATTCTTCATCTGCTATCTCAATGATGACTTTGTCAGACAAGCTTAACAGAATGGTGGAGTGACCTTTTTCTTCCCGTCTCCATGCCTCAGCCTTAGTTATTCCAAAGCAACAGCAGTATGAGGATCGAAGCCTTGAACCAAAGGACTCTAGATATCAAAATTTTTTAAATGCACTGACATTTTAATCTTCCACATACTAAGACCATTTCTGCCATTAAATTTTTTGATCGTGATGTTTACGGTTCTAGGCATTTCAATAGAATATTATTTTTACAGTAAAAATCAAAAAATCCAATACCATAATTACTCGAAAATCTCCAAAACCCTCTCATATACCAATTGTTGGGAAATTGTGCTACCACAGTTGTGATTCAGAAGAAGAGAATAACAGAATAATTTCAACAAATAATATATATACAATCCACAACCCCAATCCAACCATGATAGAATAAAAAAAATGAAATAGAAACACAAGAATAACTTGGTTCACTAGTCGTTCAGCACGAATGCTACATCCACCAGAAAAATACTTATGTATTTACAGATTAAACTAAAAATATCCAGAATTATTATAGTTTATGCAGTAGAAACAGTCATGATAAAATTACATAGAAGAGGAAATGAGATGAATAGTTCCACACCCCGAAAAATAGTAGTCCGAAAACATAAAATAAAAATAATTTATATTAATACAATTTCTGATTTAATTAACCGGAGTGGGTTGGATAACTTAGACGGGCCAAGCTCTACTCCAAAAATTATTCGGCCCGCCGACCGGTCAGTGAGACCTCTGTTTGTACTATTGCTGCATTCCTGCCTCTTAATATTTTTTTTCTTGCACCTACATGAAAATATTAAAACAGAAACAATTTGGTTATACAAAATAGATAATCAAAATAAATTATATACAACAAAAATCATATTAAAATTGATAGTAGTGAGGTAATTAATTTTTAGTTTTTCGATTTGGATTATTTGTTTTATGTTCTAAAGCCTTGTGATACACTACCCCTTTTATTGGAATCAAATGTATAAATCTTGAAGGAGGGAAAAGTGACCCTAATAATGAGCGAGGATACTAATGTTGAGGCCCATTCTGAAAAAAAAGATGCTAGCCACAACGGGTAACCAAAAAACCAGCTTATCTTAACAATTATGTGTAAGGATAGAATGGAATATTTTGGAGTGTGCCCTATTCATTCAGGATAGGTGCGGTTGGGTGGGTGTCTGGGTCATATTTTCTTTGGGTGTCAGTAAGGCATGTATGGTGGAGAATATATTATGGTGGTATTGTTGTTTTTGAAAGATAGAGAGAGCTATCAAGTGAAATAGAAGTTCTGAATATTTCTTCTTCTTCTTCATTCTTCCTCCCCACAATTCTTCTACTATGTTCCTTCAATTCTGTAATTTTTTCCTGCTGCTTGTTTGGTTTACTTATGGGAGTAACCACTCTCTCAAAGAGTGTCTCGGTTTGGGTTGAGTTCTTTTGCAAATACCACAAACATATCACTGGTGCTCTCATTGAATCTCTATCACAAAGAAATTCAAAAATGCTACGCAAGAATTTCAAAATCAATTGACAGCTCAGTCTGAAACACTCCAATGCCAAATGTTAGATTATTCAGATTCGTTACACAATGTTCTCCAGCAACACATGATGTCGGTAGAAGCGAAATTATCAAATCTTCATGCTGAATGGCGACAATCTACACCACTGCGGGAAAGCTTGATTTTCTTCATCTCTGGCTCCTTGCCACCAGCTAACAATGGTAGCAAATATGCTCCAAACTAAGCTTTTCGCCCTTTCAAGCTCGAGGTTCCCCGCTTTGATGGATTTGGCTCAAATGGGTGGTTGTTCAGCGTAGAGGCTTTCTTTGACTACCACGGCACCCCAGATGAGATATGACTTTAATAGTTTCTTTCCATTTGGAAGGGTGTGCAGCAGCTTGATTCCAATGGGCTTTTCATAATATCATTTTATCATCCTAGCCAAAGTTCATTATAGTGGTCCAGCACCATTTTGGTCCAGCTATATTTGAAGATTTTGAAAGAAATCTCTCAAAACTCACTCAAAATAGGTCAATCTCCGACTTCTAGGTTACTTTTGAGGATCTCATGAACGAAGTAACCAGAACTTATGAGCCCCTCCTCATAAGTTTTTTCATCATCAGCTTGAAACTAGAAATTTACCGTGAGTTACTATTCAATCACACTTCATCTCTAATGAAGGCTTTTGCTCTCGCTCGAGCATATGAGGCATGCAAGGAGGATGGTTGGACCTCTGGTTTTTTTGGGCTTTGTAGATCTCAACCCAGTCCAGCCCATACTACAAGCCCAACCCAGTTACCTACCTCCCAATGCCCCTTTCCTCTACCAAAAAAAACCCCCTAGCCCAGTAGCATTCTCAACCCTAAATTCCCCTATTTTGAATCTCAAATCACCACCATTGCTACCTACACCACCCCTGCCCATTTTCCAACTTTCACCATTGGAGTTGTGTGAAAAAAAGGAAGAAGGACATGTGTTATAATTCTGACCAAAAGTATACGTCATCCCACCATTGTCGTAGTCGCTATCTACTCCTATTAGGAACCAATGATGATGACGAACATCTAATTGGGGGTGATATGGCTGACTCTCATCCGGATGAGGACAAACCTGGAGACATATCTAGTCTTAATGCTCTCATGGGTCATCCGTATGCTTGGGCCTTAAGCCTAGAAGGATCTTTTGGTGACCATCGATTCCATGTTCTCATTGACAGTGGTAACACCCATAACTTCATTAAACCAGTTATCATTGAGCAATTGTAGTTACCAGTGAGTGGAACTCCATGTTTTCAGGTATTTATTAGAAATAGGGATTTCTTGATATGTACTCAATGTTGCTCTTTGGTTCTGATTCTTTACAAGGCTATAAATTCACCATTGACCTCTTCATTCTTCCCATTGAAGGACCAGATGTAGTTTTGGGAATTTAGTGGTTACAATCATAAGGTCATGTTTCTCATGATTATTTGTCTTCAACAATAAGTTTTGGCATGTCAGAACCAAGGTGGTGCTTACGCGGGTTGATAGCATCATTCTTGCTCCCATTTCCCTTCATCTCTTTTAGACATTGATTCATAGTAAGCAAGTTGAAGGCCTCTATGTGTTGCAAGCTTATTCATCTTCACATAGTAATTCTATTTTTAATGTCGATTTTTTCTATCCGATTTATTTGCCGATGTTATTACACAACTTTGTAAGTATAGCTCCATCTTTCAACCATCTATTGGCCTTCCTCTCCATTGTCTCAATGATCACCCTATTTATTTGGAGCCCAACACCAAAGCCATCAATGTCCGGCCTTATCGGTACCCTCAATATCAAAATAAATGAGATTCAAAAATTGGTTCAGGAAATGTTAGCTCAAGGACTTATTAAGCTGAGCACCAGCTCTTACTCTTTGCCAGTCTAGCTTGTCAAAAAGAAGGATGGTTTTTGGTGCTTTTGTGTTGACTATTGTGCCTTGAATGTAGCTATAATAAAGAATAAAATTCTCATACCAACAATTGTTGAACTCGTGGATGAACTGGGGGGTGCGTCAATTTTCAACAAGCTGGACTTAAGGGCAGAATATCATCATATTCGGCTTCATTATTGGGACACACATAAGACTGCATTCCACACTCACAATGGCCATTTTTAATTTCTTGTCATGCCATTTGGTCTTACTAATGCTCCATCGACGTTTCAAGTGACTATGAATAGGTTTTTTTCAATTTTTATTCACAAATTCGTCATTGTTTATTTTTATGATGATATACTTAATTACAACTCTTCTTTTGTTGACCATATTGGTCACTTAGAATCAGTTTTGGATACGTTATCCATTAACCACTTCTATGTAAATCTCTCAAAAAGCTTCTTTTTCTAGGGTCAAATTGAGTACTTGGGTCATATTGTAAATGAAGCTAGTGATGCTAGCTGCAGTCTCAAACAACTACGTGGCTTCTCAGTCTCATAAGTTATTACCGGCATTTGATTGCTAGTTTTGCTTCCATTGCTGCCCCACAAATTGATCTCTTGCGCCGTGATGCTGTTTTATGGGGCTTAAAAGCATAACTCGCTTTTCCTAAATTGAAGAAAGCTATGACTCGTACATAAATCTTATGCCTTCCAGATTTCATTGAAGATTTTGTGATAGAAATAGATGCTTCCAGTTCTGGCATTAGCATAGTTATCATGTAGGACAACCATCCAATTGCTTTTTTCAGCAAAAAAATTGGTCCTAAGATGCAAGCTTCTTCTACTTACATTAAGGATTACATGCTATCATTAAGGATGTACGTAAATGGAGGAAATATTTATTGGACAAATTTTTTGTTATTCGGACAGATCATAAAAGCATTAAAGAGTTACTTCAACAAGTGATTCAAACTCCTGAACAATAGGTGTATGTTTGAAAATTACATGGCTACTAATTTCGCATTGAGTATAGGCAAGTGGTTTCTAATAAAGTCCTTGATGGTTTATCTCATTTTTCGAACAATTTGGGGAACACGGAAACAACCCTGGAACTAGTAACCTTTGATGGTGCAACTATGTTCTTGACTTGCATTTATGCTCCACTATTCGACTTGGTTTCTCAGGTACATTCAACCAATACTACAGATCAGTACCTTTTACATCTACATGAACTATTTAAACAAGGAAAATTATGCCCTCCTTATTCAGTTTCCAAAGGCATTCTATATTTTAATGGTCACTTTGTTCTCAGTACTATTTCACCATTAATTACTTTCGTGTTGCAAGAATTTCATGACACTCTAAGTCATGGACACGCGGGGATCAAACGTAGACTTGTTAATTTGGCAGCAATTTTTTTTTGGCCCAGAATGTGACAACCAATAATCAACTATATATCTTAATGCCTCATTTGTCAACAGATTAAATCTGCCACCATAGTCCCTGCTTGTTTATTATAGTCCCTCCCTATTCCAAAGGCTATTTGAAAGGATATTACAATGGATTTCATCACTACACTACCTGTGTCTAGAGGGATGAGCACTATTCTTGTTGTGGTGGATCATCTTTCCAAATATATTCATCTCGGGACACTGCCAACTAACTTTGCAGCCACTAAGGTGGCTGAGTTACTTGTGGAGATTGTTGTCAAGCACCATGGCTTCATTTTATAGGCAAACTAATTTTTTGTTCAAATCTAAAGATGTGGGCAACGTGGCAAGAACTAAATTTGTTGTGAGTAATTTGAAAAAAAAAATATGTTCCATCAAATTTGTAAGTTTGTCCATCACACGCTCAACCAAAATTATAATTAATTGTAATGCCGATAAATAGTCATGCAACTTGGGCATGATGGGTTGGGTTGAGGGCCAACCTAATTGCATCCAAAATTTGGCTCAGCCTAAACTCTAGAATACTTCAACCCAAACATGATTTTGTATTGGATTAGGTTTGGGTCATTCTAATGACCCAACTCGTGCTACATCCCTAAACTAAAGCAGTCATAGTATTGTATCTTGATTTCCCAAAAAAAAAAGATCGTTACATATTTGTATTATCCTCATTTTTTGTTTTGTTTTATTTTATCAAAGCTAACTTTTCGTGTGTACATCAATAGGGTGCATGTACACATGGATATCAGAGTATTCCTAGGATAGATGATAGCCATGAAATAGGCAGCTCACAATGTCAAGACTATTTATAAAGACTTTAGACATTGTGTTGGCCATCATTTTTTGTCATATGCTTTGTTCCAATGCTTTGAGTAATCTCAATTTTCTCCCTTATTTTATCTTTTCCATTTTTCATAGGCTCATAAATGGGATCTAAGCTGGGTATTCTATCTAAAGTATTCCATGACTTTAGAAACTATCATAAAATAGGGTGCCATGGCTTTTGAATTAGCCATAGTGGGTGCCGCAACTTTTGGAAAAGCTATGATGCTATTAGTAATAACTCCATCTAATTTAGCTTGTTCTACTTGTTGCACTTCTAATTCTTTTCTACTTATAAATAAAATGGACAATTATTTCTTTGGGTTTTTCATTATATCACTTGGTTCATTCATGTTTTTCTGTTACAATGATAATACTAATTGTCCAATATGATTTTTTATACTCTACTATACTACATTCATATTTTCCAACTTAGTCTCAAGCTCCTATATTTGGTTCACATGAAGATTATTTCTTTGTTTCAACTCATTTAGTAGTGCATCAACTTTTTATCCATAATAAACTTATTTTTTACTTTGTGGTATTGATAACTTGAGCTCGACCCTCCTACATAATTTTACCCCATCAAATTATTCTCAGAATTCTTTGAGACTTATCACTTATTTAATATTTTTTCTATCCAATATCATTACTCTTATATAATAAAATTTTTTGGTTTCTAACATTCAGATGGTTGTGTGTGGTTATATTAGTATTTGGTTGAAACAAATATCATTTGCTTTACAACCCTTTGGTTTCCTCAACTTCAAAAAATGGGTTGAGCCTCATCATTTCTTGTGGTTGCAAAATAGTTATTCATGAATGATACCATCTTTGCTTCTATCATTGTAAATTGGTCAAACTCCAAAACTCTAGTTTGTCTTCTCCTATAAAAATTATTATTTAGAATTTGATAGTTATTTTTTTGCTTACTCTTCAAACAAATAATAAGCCTCCTCAAAAAATTTATTCTTAAGTGACTCACCTGATGTTGCATCAATGGTGAACCTTGTCATATAGTTCAACCCATTGTAAAATATTTGGGCTTGGAATCACAACTCAACCCCATGTTTTGGGCATCTTTTCAGCAACTCATGAAAATAGTTTCAAGCATCATTTAAAGTATTTAGCTCCCCCTTATGGAATTGAATTATTTTGCTCTTTAACTAAGGGGTGGGTTGAGATGGGATAAACTTCATGAGAGATACTTGCACAAGTGTATCCCAACTATGTATAGAGCCTCGAGATAAGCAATGGAACTAAACCAATGCACTATCCTTCAAAGAAAATAGAAATATACTAAATATAATTGTGCATGGGCCAACTCCAATCATTTTAACTATATTATATAACTCCAAAAATATTATGACATGCCCATTCAATTGCTATAATATCTTCCAACTATATTGATGTTCCTAAACCATCACTATCAGACTTGGATTCTACTCAAATTAGTTTATTTCCACTTGCTACAACTAAATCAATGAATAGCTATCTATTATCACAAGTTGCCAATATTCTATCAAAATATGATATTGGTTTGGTTATTGGGTAGAATTCCTCTCGCTACCTTGAGTCTATTTGGTTTTGCTTATTCATTCTAACACCTATTTCTCAATTTTTTATTTTATAATGGCTCTCCTAGTCTTTTCAATCTTTGGGTCCAAAGGTATTGGTTCAATTACAAAGTTATACTCATAAAATATAGCAGAAAGAAAAAAAAGAATAAAAATGAATATACTATGATAACAATAGAAACACAAGACAAGCAATACAAATCTAAGGACATAAACAAAATATTGTTATTGAAACTATTAAAACTTAACTACTCTTTTTTGAGGGTAATTACATCAACTAAAATTGACCAACTAAATTAAATAATTAATCCCAATCAATGGTTTCAAAATACTTGTAAATTTGTTACAATGCCTAATTATATGGTTAGCCAATGTCCTAAAGCTAGTAGAATGAAGATCTTTCATCCAATATTATTTCAAAAATATATTGGTCATCCAAATAATAAAGCATGCCTTTAATCTAGATATTGATCCTAGAAAAATTATATATGCAATTTGATCAATCAACTTTAATCAAATACTACTCTAGTAGATAAGATAAATGGGATTCATAGTATAAATCCTAAATTTAGGATTGCTTCACCTTATTACATGTGATGGAATTCATAAATGACTTGGTTGTAATTGTATTCGGTCACAAAATAGGCTAAATAATTGTAAAGAACGACCTTTTACCCTACCAGGATACATAGTGGTTATCAACTATTAGGCCATTCCTTATGATGGTATCCTAGTAGTTGTTCCATTAGTACTTTAGCATCTTGATAACAAATCATCTCTAAGTGAAGGTCATTTAGAAGTCCTAGCCTTTTATGCAATTTAATAATTATTATTAATGGTTACTTCAAATATGTATTCTTGTTCTCTTACCTCTTGTATCTTTTCAACAAGAATTAATATAGTAATAAAAGTATTTATACTTTTAGCTTTGTTAGCAACATACTCATGCAATTAAGATAATTTTCCTTCATGTTTTAATGATAGCAAGCATAGGAATGGAAGTATCTTACTAGACTATCACCACCATATGAAGCACCTTCGTTAATGCATATTGCATGACTTATCAAATAGCATCCCCCACTACAATAGGTGACTCACATACTAATGATAAACCCATAGTAAAATGTTTTATATAATACTCAATATAAATTGAGGGTTAATTCTTCTAAGACATGCACAATAGATTATCTTATAAGTTCATTCACACTTTCGATTTATAAGTAACATAGTTTCAATGATTTAAAAATATTTCAATTTTGAGTGTTGGTATATGAGTTTGTATCACATATCATCATTAAAAGGGATATCATTTCATTCCTATCACAATGCATGAGTATTTTTTATGATTTACTCATCACTATCTATTACTCTAATCATGCATGAAGCTACTGATAGCAAAAAACCACAATTTCAGTTCTATTTAACTATCAATCCATTAATAACTAAACAAAATCACAATCAAACGCTACATTTATCACACATAACAACATTACATCAATCATAAATTCTCCATTTAGCCTGCCATTTGGGAGAATGACATATGAGACAAGTAGAAATTCATCACATATAAATTTGGGTTCCTAATTATATCTTTCGAAAAAATCTAGGATTCAAAACCCTTAAATCCATTAATAAAAATTATTCTTTGCACCTTGATTTTCTCTTAGGAGAGGGTCAATTTGAAGACCCTCCTTTTAGGGTTTATGCTTGTGTCTTGTATAATCTTTCTTGCTCGTGAATTGTTTTGAAATTTGACTTTCAGAACTTTTGTTTTTGTGTTCCATGTACCTTTCATCAATTTTTAGTGATTTTCATTTCTCCTTTTATATCCACACACATTATGTAGATTTTTTTAGCATGAAGTCATGGTGATGGAAAAAAATCATAGCTTTGGCCTTTTGATTCTATAACACAAAGTCATGATATTGGGTATGTGTCATGATATTGGTCTCTTTCTTTCGATTGATTGTCATGATACTGAGAAAAGTCATGATGGTGCATTTTTCCTATGCAACACAAAGTTATTGCAATGGGTGTGACCAAGGCATATGCATTTTTTTACAACACAAATTCATGATACTAAGTATGGTCAAGGCTTGTGCATTTAGCTTTTATCACACAAAATCATGGTGTGGGTTATGAATATTACTTGTAACCAAAAAAGTTATGGTGCACATATTGGTTGTAGCTTCAGTATGGCTCTCAATAATATTTTGTAGCCAAAAGTAAGAATGCTAGATCAACGCCACAACTTTGGCTTGGGTATTCTATGATCTTTTTAAACAAAAAGTTACAATGTTGGAGGCAACCATAATTTTTTGTACTAGTGTAATACTTTAATGCTATGATGTGAAAGTAATAATACAATCATGAATTTTTTACGAGCTAGTTCAATTGTGACTCCAAGAAAGCTTCGTAGCTAAAAAAATATATTTGACAATGAACTGATTATTTCAAAAAGATTATAGATGCATGAAATACAAAGTTCGACATGACTATTTGTGGAGTTTTAACTAATAATATACACCAAAAGTACCCTAAAAACACTTGAATATCTAATCAAGGCATAACATATCAAATTATATGACTTGCATAACTTTTTCTCCCATTCAAGTGACAACTCCACCAAGTTATACATCTCACCCAAAAAACACCCAAATTTATAACTATTCATCAAAATCCTATAAAACTCTAATTTCATGAAATTATTCTAAATATAGTCATTTTTAGGGGAAACACATCATGATGATTAAACCAAGTTACTTGTATTATTAGGAATTTTGCATTCCAAACTATAAATCAATCAAAAAAGCAAGTGGAGATGAACCTGATCATTTTCCATTATGAAAGTTCTTCAACAATTTAGTTAAGACATGGTTAGTGTGATGTGTGTGAAAATAATTTGCAAGCACAATCATTCAATGCAAAGCTGCATGCCAAATGAGGCTTGATCTCCAAGAGTGATTCTCTCATGTGAATATTGTTCAACTTTTCCATACAAGACAACATGACTTTGACTTCCTATATTATTAAACATAAGAGCCTTTGGGATCAATGAGAAGCAATGTGCTTTAAAAGGCATTGTTCATCAATTTATTTTTGTCAACACACCACAACAAGATGGTGTTCTTGAGTGCAATAAAAGGTATTTTCTCAAAAAGGCATTAGCCTTGCTTATTAAAGCTCAGCTACCTAGATAGTTCTGGGGAGAAGCAATTCTTGCTTCAGCATATCTCATAAAAAGAATACCAACTCCTCTTTTACAAGGTAAAATGCCATATGAGAAAGTGTTACATGCTCTTCCTAAATTCTCTAATGAATATTTGGTTGTTTCTATTTTGCTTACACCAATGCATAAAAGCCTTCAAAATTTGACCATGATGCAACTCAAAGCTTTTTTATTCACTTCCCTTATAGTCAGAAAGTGTATCATGTGATTGATCTTAGCCTCAAAAATATTTTTATCTCACAAGATGTTACATTATTCAAAGATAAATTCTCATTACAAGGTCGTGCTTATTTCATTGTGCCATATTTATTTTCACAAGCTCATGTTTCCATTTTGATATTTAATATTGATTATTTGCAAGAGACAATATCTCAAGCACACATATTAGAAGAGATTACCTCTTTCCAAAAACAACAAGAAGATATCATTCCCACCTCATTTTTTACACATAGTCGCCACACCATCTCCACCCTCACCTTCTTCTCATTGTTCAACACCACCACCATTATGACATAGTGTATGCCAAATTAAGCCACGACTATTTTCAACAAGACTTCATGTCGAGGAAGTTATCCCATCAAGACCCGAACATTCATCTTCCATGAACATGGTCAAGTCTTTAGGTGTTGCTCACACTCTTTCACATATTTTATCCAATTATCATCTTTCTTTGACTCATAAAGTCTTCACCATTTAATTCACTCCTCTCAACGAACCTACAAGATTTTAATTGGACATCACAAATCCAAACTGGTGCTATGCAATGAAACATGAACTTGGTGATTATTCTAGCTCTTCTTAGAATTGCGGACTTGCAATGATGGCATTTGCACTAACTAGATGTAAATAATGCACTAACTCTCAAACACATTATGACTATGATGATATTTTTACTTCATAGTAGCAAAGTGTCCATTTGGTACAATTAGTCATTACAAAACCTAGCATTGTTACTTATTCTTTACAAAGCCAAAACATCAAAGGCTTTGAGTCACAATAATGTTTTCTATTGTGACATTGTGTTCTAGATAATATTTACTCTAATCATGAAAATTTTCAGTGTCATGACCTTATATCCTAGAGAAGTTAACAAAGTCATAGTCAAACACAATGTCATGGCTTTGTGTTCTAGAAACTAATATTACAATCATGATAATTTCAAATTTATGCCATTTTTATTCCTGAAAGAAAGAGAAAAGCATCAACCAAACACAATGCAATGATTTTGATCTAGGAAGCATATTTTGGTTACGATCATTCCTAGCACCAAAAAAAAATAGGTTCCAAGAGAACTTAACTATGTAGTAACATTTGTTGCATCTATGAAATCTAGAGCTTAGTGAAGAACCAAATGGGTGAAAAAGCCATGATCGAAAGTCGAATCCATGAATTCCAAATTAAAAGTTCACAAAAATCACTCAAAGTATAATAGTGACATTTATGAAAAGAGGAGGAGAGATAAGAGATGGATGAGTGAAAGTGGAGAGAGAAGCAAAGAGAGACAAGATCAAGCCCAAAATTTTTAATCTCTAAGCACCATGATTTCCAATTAGTTTTAGGGGTGAATATGAGGCTCGCACACACAAGAATTATTTGAGTTTCTTGGATTGAGACCTTGATTCTCACTAGGACTAAGTATATGAACCCTCAAATTGGATAAGATGTTTTGTGATTCTATGATGGTAGAAAACTCATAGTTAATTGACATGATTATAAAACCTAGCTGACTTAGACTCTCTTATCTAACATAATACCACAAGTAAATGGATCTGATAAGTTATAAAGTGGACATAAATCTAGATATCAATCTGGTAATATCATTTTGATAATTCAATTAATCAACATTGAATCCACAACTAGATGAGTTGAATATATATACTTGGTATTTGGAAATATATTCTGATTAGTTAGACTCTAGGATTGTCACATGTACTTGTGGATATAATGTTTTTTAGTATTTATATTATATCATGCTTGGTTTTTAGATGAAGGGTAGATCAGTGTCAAATATCTATATGCTCTCTTACCATACAAGGTGATAATCAACTATTAGACTATCACTATTAGAAATGATTCCCTCATAGTTGTCCAATTACTAGGACTAAGTATAGGAATCTACAACTAAATGTCTGTAAAGATAAATCTCATGCAAATTACTTTTAGGCAATATATCATTGACCTTTGATGATTTCTTTGAGTATGCACTTCTATTTTATAATTTTTTAATTTTCACATGAGACTCGAGATAATGTGATACTAAATAAATTTGTAAGGACCATGCTTATATTATTTAAACATGTCTTCTCATTAATCTCACATATGAAAGTCATACATTCATAAATGATTAGTAAGGCTGTCACCATCACAAGATTCTTTCCCACTTGTGTTCTCTATAACATACCTTTCACCATTCATGAAGTTTGACATATAACTCTCACATTTTGGTGAAACTTGTAAGAAGATATTCTACTTAACCCCTATATTAAGCTAAGGTTAGTTCTTTTATATAATATAAAATAGATTGATTTTAAATTCACTCATATTTTAAACTTCATGTGTGTCATACTTGCAACAATTAACATAACTCAACTTCAAGTTTTTACATATTAATATATCCAATGCATTAAGATTTGAAGAGCCATGACTTCCTTCTATTTGAACCAAATGAGTGTATCTCATGGCTTCCATTTCACCATTTTCCATGGCCAACAAGACACAATACATTTGTAAAAATCCTAATTTTCAGTTCTAAGATTAATCTATATCCATCAACATCCAAATACATCACAAACACAAACATAATTCATAAATTTAATTATTCATCATATCACAAATACATTAATCCTAGAATTCAATTTAGTTAGATATTAGGAATAATATCATGTTAGATGTATATAGAATTATTTTGTGGTTCCAATGGTTCCCAATGAATGTCCAAACTAAACATCTAAGCATAAAACACTAGCTCCAATCAACAATGCTTGTAATCTACATTAGATTTACCCTTGATTTGTTGTTGAATTTTTGTCGCTTAGGGTTCTTGGTGATTTTTAGGTCCCCTCGCTTCTTTTTTTTTTTTTGATTTTTTCTAAATTTAGCTTTTATTCTTTGATGATCTGTGTGATATTTTATGTGAAAATTTGTAACATAAAATTGAAGTCATGACAATGATCTCTCTAAGGAACTTTTCTTGAGCACAAATGTTATGACATTGGGAATAGCAATGATTGATCAAAGACTTTCTATAATACAAAGTGACGACACTAGTAAAAGTCATGGCTTTGCTCTTTGAATCTTGAATAAGAGTAACATGGTGCTAGGAATGATTTTGACAAAAATATTTATTTATGTAACACAAAGTTTTAGTATTATGATTGACCATGATTTTGATCTTATATTTCTATAACATTAGGTCATCGCCCTTGATGTGGCTATGACCAGAGTAAATATCTTTGTAACAAAATTGTCATGGTAGAGGATATTGCTATGACTAGTCTATATTAAAATAATTCCATGACTCTTGATGTGGTCGTGACCAAAGTAAAACTTTCTGAAACTCAAAGTCATCATTATTAATGTGGCCATGACCAAACTATAAATTTATAAAGCAAAATTTCCCAGTAAACAATATTTGCATGTCTCAGAGCCTTGGACATTTTTTAGATCAATAAGGAATAACTCATATCAACCTAACAACCTAAAACTAATATAGATAATGTATATATATAATTCTAGATAAGAGAATTACCATTACTTTCTACCACTTCTTTCTCATACATTTACTTTCCTCCACCAAGTCTAATAATTTTACCAAAATTATCTATGATTTCATTCGCATTCATCAAATCTTCTCAAAATAAAGATTAAGTTAAATCTTTCCTATACAAGTTCAAATAAGTTTCAACATGCCAATTTTAACTCTACAAATAATACAAATTGTTTGATATTTTGAGTACCAAACAAGTCTTCCATCTCAACATCGCATACAATTTCTTACTTGAGGTTAGGCTAAAGTAAATAATAGAATTTGTTTGTATAATTGTGTATGGATGTTATTCAAAGTTAAATGATGATGTTTGTGGTAATGTTGTTGATGAATATTATTGGATGTTGAAGAATTATAGAATCGAAATTTATGATTTTTGCAATATTCTAAGTTTATAAGAATTAGCAATGGTGGATGGTAAGAAGAAAGCCATGAGATGTGTCCACGTGTAGTGATGGGAAAGATGTGATATCCCTTCCACTATAAGGCATGAAATAAGCCTAGGTGAAAACCCCCGACTTTGAGATATGTTTAATATTTGTGAGTATACTATTAAGGAAGCCAAAAGGACAAACATAAATATGATCAATTTCTTATCCATATTCTAGAGGAACTACCCTTTAAATTACATGGGGTTAAGTAGAATGTTGGTCCCAAAAGGTTCGCCAAAGTATTAGACAATAACATGTATATCATCGAACACGTGCAAATAGAGGTGACTCATATCGTTGCGACAACTCTATAAGGTATTTTTATTTATATAGCTTTTATGGGTAAGATTCATGGATTGACTTATAAAGCTGAAAGCACAAATATATATTATCACGTCTTCTCAAGTCTTTGAGACATTAGAGCAAAGAAAATAAGATGTGCATACTGAAAGTAATCATCAATGATAATTTAATAGTAAACATTTGAATGGTCCACAACTCGAATGATTTGTTATTTTTGTGTTGAAATATCAAGAAAACGACTATGAGGAGATCATTATTAATAGTAGCAGTCAAATGATGATAACCACCAAGTATGACTAATAGGGTAATTGGGCATTCCAACATTAATCTCTCCATCTAATAGTTAACACCACATTGCTCAAATAAATAAATATCATATCATGCACATGAATATAAGCCAACCCTAAATTCTAAGTATTAATCAAAAAATTAAAGCTTATATTTTCAACATGAGCAGAAATTTATTTTATTACTTTTAATACCCGTATAATTTAGAAGCTATGTAGGATAAAAGATATTCACGTGATGAGAATTTGGGATTCTCACCAATGATAAGTTGTGTCATATAACAAAGTTATAATAAAATTTTATCACATTGTTAGTGATTGTTTGGTTATCAGTTTGATCTTTCAACTTGAGTTAACCCAACTAACCTTTTTAAACAAGGATTATTGTAATTTTGTTGTGTTGATAATAATTCTTGCATTATATTTGTTCTTTTTTTTGGTATATTTTTTGTTTAGTTTATAGCCACATATTTCATTAACAAATGTTTTATGATTGAGCTAATATCTCTTTGACCTAAAAATTAGGAAAACCATGAGAGATTTGATGTGGCAGAGTGCTGAAAAAGCAATAATAGAAGAAGGTAACAACAATAGAGACTAATAAGAGGGTGAAGTATAAGCTATTCAAAAACTCAAGCTTCATAATGTCTTGATGAATTATTGATGGTCAACAATGATGGACAACTTCTCTAGACTTCAAATAAAACTAGTATAAACAATTCATTTTTAGTTGAAATTGAGTTTGATAGAGATGGTTCAACAACACATGAATGGGAGAAGACCTTCAGAAAACCCGAATGGGCATGTGGTTATTTTTTAGACTTATATGACAGTGAAATTAAAAAGAGTTAATTCAGATGTTATAAGATTTTTCCTTTTTCAAATTTTATAAGAGACAAGGCTTGGAATTAGTTATGATATCTATCTAGAGGTTTGATTAAGAGTTGGAATTAGATTGGTAAGTTTTCCTTACAAAATTCTTCTTTTCTAAAAGTACCTCGGAAATGAGGGTGACAATAGTCAATTTCATCAAGGAGAATATGAGATTTTATATGATTCTTGGGATTGATTCAAAGAAAATTTGTGGAGAAGCTCACAACATAGATTTGAGCTATGGTTCTAAGATCAACCATTTTATAATAGGCTAAATTATATGATGAAATGCATCATTGATACAATTTTAGGGTTAAAAATTATGGAAAAGTCACTTGGAGGATGCATATTTATTATTCAAAGAGTTGGCAAAAAATTATTAGAAAGATAGATTTTTGAAATTTTATAGATTATCAACAATGGAAGCTAAGATGAACATATTTTTCAATAAAATTGAGGCCTTAAAAGAGAAACAAATAAGTGCGGGAAAATAGTTTGTTTTCAGCAATAGAAAATAGAAAATTACAACCTTGTTTTTCAAGTAGAGGAAACCAATATTATACAAAACAGAATATACATTTTTCAAACCAACAATAATTTCATTGCTTAGTATTATCTAAATATGAGAAATCACAAAGAAAATTCATATGTGAGCTATGGAGATGTGCAATAGAATGAAAGCAATTTTAGAGAAATCTTGAAAATTATTCAATAAGATGTATATGAAAAGAGCATTGAACTCCAACTATAATCACCTAAAGGCACTAAAGATGCCAACTTGGGAGACTAATTTACTTTCCTTCCTTAGATAAAAAAAATGAATGAGGATCAAATGGAATGAATTTAAAATTGACTAAAACAAATTAAAGCTACTATAAAAAATATAGAGAAGCAACTAAGATAATTGGCACTATTAATGAAGGAGTAGATAATAAATGAACTACCTAGCTATATAGATGTGAATCCAAAGAGTGTCTGTCCATTACACTTAGAAGTAGCAAGTAGATACTAGGGAAATTAACTAAAAGAAAATAAAAATAAAAAGCGAAACTAAGGATGAAGCCGTGACTGAAGAAGTCGGGACTTTCTCCAAGCTCACGGCTTTTCTAGAGCTACAATACCTCACATTTATCCAATGTCGCATAATCAATAGAGCTCATTGCCCAGCTAATACCACTAGCAATAATTTATGAATAATTTGATAAGCAAATGGAGATCCTAGATGCTAGAATCAACAACTACCAAGAAGGTGCAATAAAATAATAAAGCAAAAGGTAATTTCCATTTCCAGCCTAACTTACCATTTCCATAATATTTTAGGCAAGGAGAGTTGTATGAACAATTTAAGAAATTTCTCAACATCTTATGAAATTGGAGATTAATATTCTATTTACTGAGGTATTGACTTGAATCCATAACTATGTGAAATTCATGAAAGATATAATGAGTACCAAGCACAACATGGAGATGTAAGGGATGGTAAATATGATGAAGTATAGTGATATTATTCAAAGTCAACTCTCAAGAAAATTGAAAGATCAAAAGAGTTTTATCATTCCATGTATTATTGGTGAACATACTTTCTACAAAGTGCTATGTGACTTGGGCTCAAGTTTTAATTTAATGCCCTTGTCTATAGTGCTAAGGTTCAACCTACTCAAATTTCTCCAACTTCACTCATGCTCTAAATTGTATATCATTTGACTAAGTTTCCAAATGATATTATCAAAGATATTTTGTTATAAGCGGATAAGTTTATTTTTTGACAAACTTTGTTATACTTGATATATAGAAAGATCAATATCCTCCATTGATCATGGAGCAGCCATTTTTAGTCACATGATAAGTTTTGATATATGTCAAAAAGAAAGAATGTGTGCTTCATATGAGTCGATAATAAACAACTATTGAAGAATTGATAGACTCCAATGAACATCTATGAGACAAAAGATAGACTTCCAATAGAAGAACTTTATAGAGGATTGCTAACCCAGAGAAGATGAAGAAAAATAATTGGAAGAGATTTGCTTTGCATAAACAACTAAAAGTAGATGTTATTATGAACACTGCTATGGGGTCACAACATTCTTCAAAAGTCGCAAATTTTAAAGAAGCAAAATTATATTGCCTCAAAGTTGAGGAAGAAAACATGAAAAAAAAGAAAATCTCAAATAAACATGGAAAAATTTTTTGTGAGGATTTCAATATGTTAAAAGTAGTTCAAGGAAGAAAAATCTCCCAACTAGTTGTTGATAAGAAGCAAAAAGAAAATTTGGCGAAGACGTTGAATGTGGAACATCCAAAAATATACAAAGAGAAAGAGGTACAGAAGTAGGAATACATAAATTTTATGAAAGCCATGACTTTACATGATAGATCAAGGGAAAAAATCATGATGGCAGACAAAGCCATGACTTTATATACAAAGAAAAAGTCATGATGGTAGACAAAGCTTATATTTGAGATCAAAGAGCTTAAATATATAGTCATGACATGAGATAGATATATGATAGTAGAAATACAAAAACATATTTCAAAAGCTATGGCTACACCAATTGGATAACATGCAATGATGCCATGCCACTCCATCCCATTGTAGCATCCATGAAGACACTTTAGAAGTTTAATTCTTTTTGAAAGAAAAGCCGGGAAGATATGATGATAAGGACTAAATTGAACTCAATCATGACCATGTGGATTATTTTGTTTCATGATACTCAAACCTAACTGTGATGGATCATTTTATTTAATAAGAAGTTACGACCACATGAAAATTCATGGCACCGACCTTTTTGTTCATGATTAACCTTAATCCTATTTAAGACCTCTAACCCAAAATTTTCATTTATACATATCACATATCTTCTCCATCTTGAAGAATATATCTTGACACCCAATTTTGAAAACATTGAACATTGATGGAAGTTGAGACATTATTGTCAAAGCTGAAAACAAAAAGGGAGGCAAAAATGATTTGCAAATCTCAAGACAAGCAACATAAATAATTGGTAGCTAAGGCTACAACAAAAGTCAAGATAATGAAGGAAACATTTGTCACATAGGCTATATAGAGATAGAAGAGTTCAATTTTGGCTAAGAAAATTTTCATTGAAGAGGTGTCCAACAAAAAATTCACCTTTCAAGCAGATGATAGATGAAAGGAATTTGGACTTATTTTGCATGCTTCATTCACATGAAGTATGGTAAATTTTAATCATTATTTAAATAATATAATATTTGGATCACAAGGAACCATGAATAATATGTTTAAATTTTTGAAGATATACCCCAAATACAAGGAAACCACCAAAAAATTGAGTGGTAGAAAAAAACGGAGAGAATTTTATAAAAGATTACATATGATTATTTGTAAAAGAAGAACACACAAAAAAAAACAAAGTTTGATTATATTTGTATCCTCTCTTATCAGGAGAGTAAATTTTTTGACCTAATTATTCACCCTTCTTTGATAACAATTTAATGACAATTTAAGGAAGTTTCTATAAAAGATAGCAAATGGTGCTCACAAATGTCTTCCCTATCATTGTTTAGGGTGAATAGGAAATACAAAAGGGAGAAGAAAAAAGTAATTGTTAAGGGGGGGAAAATCAACCAAAGCAAGGGTAAGTAATGTCACCCTTCACCAAAGCTGATAGATAAGCAATAGAAAATAACAGACAAGGGCATGATGAAAAGAACACCCTCTGGTGGGAGTATGATCATCATTTTGATACAAAATACATGAGGATGAAATTGAATTCTGAGATGTAAGATGCATAGTGGGAAATACATCTTAAAAAGGAATTTCTATATTGTTCAAGCATACAAAATTTGAAGAACACATTATAAGGATATTGAAAAAGATTATGATAAAAGTAGACTAAAATGAAGGAAATCATAAATTGTTCTAGAAACTATCAAATGCAAGGATATGTTTAACAAACCAAAAGCCAATATGTTTTTCACTTTCATTTAACTCTATTAGAAAAAGGAAATATGCATGTCAAAAACTATGAAGATGGAGCGGGTATCAAAAATTAAAAGAGAATGAAAATCCTTCAATACAATGATTCCTTTAAAACAAAGATGTAGAAGAGGAATGTGATCAGCATATTTCACAATTATTGGCCTATTTTAGGTCGATAGTCGATGAATATAAGTTGGTGAGAGGAGTTAAAAAAAGCTCAAATCTTTAATTGGTCATCAAAACCAATATAATTGTGTATTAATGGTCATCAAAGCCAATATAATTGTGTTTTAAAGGGCATCAAACCTAATATAATTGTGTTCTAATAATCATCAAAACCAATATAATTGTGGTTTAATGGTCTTTAAAGCCATTATAATGGTCATCAAACCCAATATAATGGTCATCAAAACCAAGATCATATATTTTAGGTCGATAGTTAAAATAACTAATGGTCATCAAAACCAAAATAATTGTGCTTTAAGTCATTTGATTTTTATCCGATGAAAACCTTTAACTGGATAAAAGATTCAATTAGTCATATGTAACAAATTTGAATTAGATAGCTTTGAAACAAGAATTAGTGATGTGTTTATGACAATTCAATGGTTATTTAAAGTAGCTACCGCTTGAGTTGTAGACATAGAAGCAACTATGGATAAAAGATTCAAATTTTAGCACCATTAAAACATGCAAGATAAATTCTTGTTACCAAGTGGGGCCTATTCACATTGGTAATTAGGAAACATAAAATCAACTATGGATAGCACTAGGGATGAGGATAGAGAATACAGGGTGACAATAATAAATTCTTAAAAAGAATATGGAAAACAAGATATTTATATTATAGAAGAGAATTTTATAATACAAATAAACTAATGCATTAAATTTAGAGAGAATTATGTTTTGGTGCACTCCCTAGAAAATAATTGAAAAAAAAAACAAAATTTTTAATATTAAAAAAATACACAAAAGTCTTAACTAATTGATTTTTGGAGCACTCAAATATAGTAATCCAAAAATACTTTTAAGTCTCACCTATCCACTCGCCCCTCACCCCTATAACTAGCCCCTTTCCCCACTCTTGTCGTCCCTTTGGAGCTCATTGTCAAGCTCTAGGAGCTCCTCATTGAGCTCCATGCGGCTCCTCATCGAGCTCCATGCAGCTCCTCGTCTAGCTCAATTTAGCTTGGATAGGAGCTTCACCACAAGCTCCATGTAGCTCCTTGTCGAGATCCATGGAGCTCGATGAGTTTGTGGAGCTTGATGAGAGTTCTTCAAGTTCAATAGAGCTCTTGGTCGAGCTCCATGAAGCTCCAGGAGCTCATGGACTAGCACTAGGAGATCCAAAGTGGCGACAAGAAAGGGGCAAGGAGCGACTTATAGGGGCAATGAGCAAGGGGTAAGGAGCGAGGAGCGAGGAGCGAGGGACGAGTGGAGAGGTGAGACTTAAAGTTATTTTTGGATTTCTATATTTGAGTGTGCAAAGAATTAATTAGTTAAGAGTTTGCTGCATTTTTTTAAATATTAAAAATTCAGTTCATTTTTTAATTAATTTCTAGGGAGTGCACCAAAAACATAATTCTCCCATAAATTTATTAAATTCAAAGACCATAACAAGATCTTTTTCTATGTTCACTTTTTTAAAAGCATCATTGAAACTTGCAATCACATAAGGGTTGTCATCATCTTTTAAGTTCAATTCAATGTTTCTATTGATTACATTAAAATGTTCATTTTTGTGGGTTTTTCTTTCAACTTTTAACTTGAGTCCTAAATATCCAACATTTATAAGAGTTTAAAAAAATTATTTTTTTTATGGTGGTACATTTAGTATGCTTTATCTCTTTGTTTGGGCTTAGAAGAGACTAAAAGTACAATCAAAACTACAAAGCATGAAAATCATGATATAAATGATGTTTATCATATGTATCACTAAGTTAGAAAAAATTAATTTATATATCAAAATATTTTGCACATGGTGATTGTTGTATGATTAAGCATTACCATATGTGAATAGCAAGTGAATTTAGTTATAGTTTTGAATTATGAATTTTAGGGTTCTCCAATATTATGAATATTCTTTGAGTAAAATTATGAAGATAACAAGTTAATAGAAATCCTTGGAGTTGAAATATGAATTACACTAATTTGAAGACTATTAAATGTTCATTGTTATAGTTTTGTATATAGAAATGTGACTTATGTATTAATCGAATGTATCTCATAGATGTTGGTACTAGTTTATACTAAAAGTTAGTTATGATTATTTTCTTGATTTATATCATTTTGTTATCTTAATAAATTTTTTTTTTAAATGAGCTGAATTGCAAAATACATTTTTCATTTGTTATGCTCGTAGATGATTCAGTGTATAAAGAATGGCTTATGCACAAAAGATTGAATCTTTAGTACTCGTGGAATATATTTTTGTTTTTCATTATCTACATCTAGATATAATTAGATACCCTATTAGCAAGATTTTAGCATTAGATTTCAGTGAGTCTATATTGATTATGATGAATAATAAAGTTCTAACTTCTAGTGTTAGTATACTTGAGTGTATTAAAGATGACCAAGATTGTATAATTATTGTGTAATGACTTATAAAATAAAATACGTTGTAGTTATTTTTAACATTGTTACTCTTATTCTTGAAGTAGATTTTATTTGCATATGCATGTTAATAGTTATTTTGATTGATACTGTGGGGTCTAGATATAGATTTTAGAATTCTATGAATTAGATAATTTTATCAAGTTTATGGTGAATATTAATTGGCAATAGAATCTATGTGCTATAAAAATGATTGATGATACTTCATTAAGGAAGCTTATAAATTCTGATATTATCAAACCATGGACGTAGATTTTAATCTGACAATTCAAATAAATTAAGTGGAAAGCATTGAGAAAATAATTAGAAGTTAATTGAATAAGATTATCAATGATTTTATCCAATCAATATGTTTCTATGTTCATATTCAATTGCATTACATTGATTATGTATATTTATATTTATAATAAACATATTTAAATGTTAAAAAATAATGGAAACAAGCAGATTAATTGTAGTGCAAATTAATGTTTAATTTCTAGTTTTAAGAAAATAAATTAAATTGAGACATCAGTTCAACAATGTCAATCCACTCTAGCATTTTCATCTTTCTTGCAGACTAGATATACTAAATAAGCTAAAGGGAAATATTATCAAGTTTTCTTTGGTTTGGTAGATTGATATATTAAATTAGTTCTAAAAAATCAATCTAATTAAAAATTAAGCATGATTTTATTTAATTTTTATTTATTTATTTATTATGTTTAAATTTAATGACATGTAATTTTTTGTAATATTTTTATGTTTGTAGTCGTTTGCCATTTGGCAGCTCACATAAAGTGGGAGTGGATACAATAATAATTAGTAAATAAATTGTGAGGATTTTTACAAGTTTTGAGTGGCATGTGGAACAAAAGAGGAGAGAGAAAAAAAATAAAAAAAGCGAAATAAAAATAATGAAAAAAAAATGAAAAATAAAATTTATAAAGAAAAACTAATGAAAGATGAATTGCGTGAATTCCTCCTAGTCATTCTTAAAAGGTTAAAATCTATTGTAACTATTTTTGAAAAACATTAAGTTTTTTGAAAATAATTCCGCCTAGTAATAGTTTCTTCTTATTGGGTTTTCTAATTTTTGTTTTCTTTTTTTTTTTTTTTTGTGGTTGTGATGGAGGTTTGGTGGTGTGTGGATGGTGAAGTGAATGTGTGGAACATATGATCAAGTTGCTCAGATTTATCATCAAAATGCAGAGTACTATATGTAATTTGGTGGGATCCAAAAACATATTCTACAAACTTAATTTGAATCAAATATTTTAATTACAATTTATAGTTTCATTTAATTTAGATTATGTGATTGTGATGGACATTTAGTTTGTGTGGTTGTATTATTTTGACAAAATTTTGGAAAATATATTTAGATAAGAACACAACTTTATTTTGAAAATATTTATGACTAAGTATTTTTTTTTGAATCATAATATATTTTAGAAACAAAATATATATGTTTTTGGCTAGAAAAAAACTAAAAATTTTAATTTAAATAAAAATATTTTAAGAAGAATTAAAATTAATTTCTTTGATGTTAAAAATTTCAAAACACTTGAATGTTTTGTCATAAATTGAAATTTGTCATAAATTTTGAAAAATTAAAATTGAATAAAATAAAAATTTAATATTTAAGGAAAAATAAAAATATATTTTTGGAAACAAAAATATATTAAATGGATTACACTATGTTCAATAATGTTTAAAAAGAAATAATAAAATATTTGAAATTACTGAAAAAATAATAAACTAATTTATGAGTATGAATAGAAATTCTGAAACTAATTTTGGTATCTTGTTCTTTGTGTTAACCCTAATAGTTTTCTGGCTGAATGCACCTCCAATTTGCATACAATTGATCATGTAGCCAAGATTTTTATTCTAAAAGAATTTTAGAATTTAGACTCAATCATAACACTAACTTGTTGAGGTTTCTCAAGTTAGACATTCCATTATATTAAATAGGAATGTGAAAATTGATTTAATTAAAAATTAAATTTTATTTAAATTTCATTTTGGATTAATTATTTGGCATGTTTGTGTTTAATGGCATGTGTTATTTAAAGTTTTTTTTTTTTTTGTTATTTTTTTGGCCATTGGAATACTTACATAAAGTGGTTGTGAATGCAAGAACAGAAAAAGAAAGGAAGAGAGAGAAAAAGAAAAAAATAGAAAGAAAAACATGAAGCTTGATGTTTTCCAAAAATTGTGTGTAATGGAAACGTTTTTTCTTGTTGGGTTTTCTATTTGTTGTTTTTTCTTGTTGGGTTTTCTAATTGTTGTTTTTTCTCTTTCTCATCAGGTGTGGTGGACGTGGATATTTGATGGTGCATGAATCATGTGGTGAACGGGTCGAGAACATTCTCTGGGTGACTAGTGGATTATCCCATAATTCATATTAGGTTCTAAATCAGTTTTATATATATTCTAATGCATATCATTTCTCAGATTTTAAATATTTCTATCAAATTAAATTTTATCATTTATGAAAAATCTGAAAAATATAGAAAATTATTGATATATCTTAAAGTAAATATATTCATATATATCTAGAATAATCATCAAATAAAATTGATCAAAAAGCAAAATTGCTCTTTGGTCATATTTAATGTGTCCATACTCGAGCTAAACTAGCATGTGTGATAAGAAATTATAGTAAACTTTCCAAACAAATATGTCTCATACTATAGGATCAAAATACTTTGAAAGAAAAGGGTAAAATATTCTCAACAAAGATATAATGAGTGGTTTAGCTAAGAATGAACAATCAAATAGCATAACACGCTCAAATATCTAGAATAAGATCTTATCATTGAAAAGAGAACTTACAATCCACACTTATCAATTTCAAATGGAACCTTGCTTAGAGTCACCGAATCCTACATATAAATATTAATAGAAATAAAAATAAAATCAAATTGAGATATCAGGTAATATAACTTACATAAAATAAACTAATAAATCAGTTAGGAATAAGGCACGAGGAAATAAAAATGATACAAGTGAGATACTAGCATGTTCATTAAGTTTTAAATATTTTTCAATGGTTATAATAATATTTTTAGAATATAATAAATATAATATAATTACTATCATTGTGAGTGTTAGCTCTTATGATAATAATCCTGGAGTGTATTATGAGTATACGAATGAAATAAATAGTAATTCCTAAAAGAATGGAAAGATCTATTCTTGTCTCTCAATACTATGTAAGTGTTAGGATAGATGAACTATGTGAGGCCTTTTAGATGACTCTCATATTCAACATGAATTTCTCAACACTATGGAAAACTCTCAGCTTCCTATCCAGCTATAATATTCAATAGCTATATCTAATGTGACTCATCCTCATGTAGTAATCATAATGAATTATGGTATCATCCATCTAACTTTGTTGTTATAATATTTATCTATATTGTGCCACAAAATTTTGATTCCTCCAAATAAAAAAAAAGATGCCCAATAAGATTTTTTTTGAATTTCTATACAAGAAAATTAATTTGTGCTACCAAATTTTTGCAGAATATACAATCACTGTACTAGTTATATTTTCCTTGAATTGATGAGAATACACATTAAACATATAAAACAAAACCATACCAATTAAAATAACATGCAAATTGTCCATTAAAATTACAAAAATCAAATTAAACAAGATTATAAATTATAGCTGACATACCTAATATGAAAATATGTTTAGAGAAGTTCGTTTCTAGATCCGAGCAAATTATATTTGGTGGCAATGTTCATTCATATGTTCTGGTGGATAATATGAGGACCTCAAGGATGTCCTCCACACATTCATTGAATGATAGATGCACCACTGAACATCCATCGCACCTGAGGAGAAAGAGAAAGGAAGTATAAGTAGAAAAAAAACTAATAAGAAAAAAAATATGCTTCTCTTCCCAAGTTTTTTGAAAAACTTCAAACGTGAAGTTTGAAGGAAAAAAAAAAGGAAATTCAAGTTTAAACTCTTGTTAGGGAAATGATCTAGGAAATGCTTCTCTACACAAGTTTAAACTATATATAATTTTTAATCAAATCACTTTTTACAAATTGATTTATGATTCATGATCTAGCAAGCAATGCATACCTGACAAATTAGTGTAATGGTCTAGTCAAAAACTCTCATAAAATAAATAACATTGGCTACCCAACAAATAATATACATATCGAAGATGAATTTTTTAAAAAATAATACATGTTTATATTCAACACATTATATGTTTAGGGTCCAAGCAAACAATTAAACAATCCATACAATATGAGTGGATGCATAAACATTGCTCATTATAATTATGTATGTTTAACTTCAACAAACAATACATGTGTATGTGTCGGTATTAAAGTTTTAGCAATTTTTTCCCTCGGATTTTTAAGGTGGTTCAAAAACATTAAAGTTCTCAAGTAATCATATGCCATTTTGTGTACAGTGAAGATGAGGCTTAATATTAACAAATTGACATTCTTGACCAATTAAGTTATTGTTATAATTGAGTCCAAAACTCTTGTGAAATAAATAAACCAAAGTACCTCACCAATTCTATTGCTAAAACCTCCTCACTTATTCACTTTATACTCAATAGAAGCATTTCTATTGAGAAAACATTATCAAATTTGGAAGCAAGCAAAAACCTCCTCACTTATTCACTTTATACTCTATATGGAATTGAAAAATTTTAACCAAAAAGTGTCACACTCCTTTTCACAAATCATACAATGAAACTTTTGTGAGGTGTAATAAAAGATATATAGGTGTAATTAGAGAATTTAATTACCGGGTGATAAACATTGTGCACGATTTGCAGTTTGCTTCCTATTACTCTTGATTTGCACAAATTTTCTATTAGGTTTTCTTAATTCTATGTTATTCGATATTCTATTAATATATCATTAGATATATCATTTTTATAAAAATGACATATATCATCCATGGTTAGCTATATCAAGATGATAGAGAGCATGAATTGTGGAGTTGTTCTATAAGATTCATTCGATTAGTATAGAAATCTCATTTCTATATACAAAACTAAAACTTTATACCTTGATTAGTCATGGAATTAGTGTCTTCCAACTTTCAACTCCTAGGACCTCCATCATCTTTTATCTTCATAATTCAAGAGTCCAACGAGTTCCACATTGTACTAAAAATTTAGTTTTTCCTTTCTGTCTAAATCAAAACTAAAATATCTCACTCTTCTTACATCAACACCAAGAAAGTTCATACTAGTGGAAGACCCTAAACTATAATGTTATGGTTATTCACATCAGGTAATACTTGATCATGCATGACTCCATCATTTGAAAATTTGTTTTGATATATAAATTATTTTTACCTAACCTAGTGAATTATGTGATAAACATTCTTCCTTTTTCCACTTATGCTTGCTGGCATATGCTAATCAGTTTATGTATTACTCGAATAATATTCCAAATGTATTCTAAGTGATTTTGGAAATATGGTATAATCAATTATGGATGTCTTTATGGATCAGGATGATATTTCATTTATGATAAACTTGGATGTTAAACAATGGTAGTTGAATTGTTGAGTTATTGGATGGATTAGTTCAGTGAATGATTTGGGGAAAAGGAATATAGATAAAACTTTTAGTAGTTTAGTTGAGTAATAATTTCAATAGAACTTATAAAATTTACTAAACTTCAGATTCTTAAAAGTAAGATTTGATTGATGATACTCATCAGTAAAATTCAGTAGACATATTTTCAATGACTCATTAAGGATCAAAAATTTGAGGTTCATCTTTAGGAATGAAATATCAAAATTAGATATTAGATTTTAACTATCAGAATTTCATACTTTTTGGTCTTTGGTAACTTTATGAAACTAGAGTTATTTTTTTTCTCTTCATTACTATTTTAAATAAAAACAAAGAGATGACTTCTATTTGTGTGTGTGTGTGTGTGTGTGTGTTATCATACTTAAGTACTATTTATGTTTAGTTTAAAAAATCACTTTAATTGAATATTTTGTGTAAAAATGAAATTATTACAACTAGAAGATTATAGCTGACTTGTAGTGAATCGAAGGATCAGCTCATGCACTGCAAAAAATTTTATGCATCCGATATCAAAATTTTACTACTTTTAAGCTTAAGAGAATGCCTAGAAGAATGCCCTTGTTTCTATTTTTCCAACTCAAGACTTGTATCATGTTTTATTTCCAACAAACAAGCAAGATGTGATCATCCTAGATCAACACCCACAGCAAATCTTATCACTACTTCCGTTCTGCAGCAAGCTCTGATGAAGGTTCGCCAAACCCAACATCATGTCCAAACTCATCCCATTTGCCACAAAAAAGCATCATGGAATCCATTACGTTTAAATGGGGATAACTCGCTTAGCTCAATCACCACACTTCTGCACTCTTGATTATTTTGATACCAATTGGAATACAACACTTTAACTACACCTGATTCATGGTGATAGCAATCTCACGTGGACCACCGCACTCATGTGCCCTCTGGACATGTCGTTGGCCTCTACAAAATAAAACTTTGCACTTGCAAAGGTGATAGTGATAAACTAGGCCAAACACCATCCGCTACAAGAAAAATCCAATGTAGCTAGGGACAATTCCCTAGCTAAATGTGCATTTTCCGTCGCTAAATGGGATATAGCGACAGATTACCAACGGATCGGTTCCCTATCTAAAATGATTCTTGCTAAATTTTAGCGATGAAAAGTATCCCAAGCTAAAAAGTTAGCGATGAAAAAATCCCATGCTAAAGAAAACATATTCCCTGGCTAAATTAGCAAGGTAAATGAGAATATTCATCGCTAAACGAAAAAAACAATGGGTGCTTCTCTAGCTAAAGTGTTGGTCTATAAATTTTAACGATAAATATAGTCTCTTGCTAAATAAATTTAGCGACGGAAAATCTATCACTAATTTTAATATTTCCTTAGCTAGGGAAAATTCCCTAGCTATATTAGAAGGGATTTTTTTCATTGCTAATTTAGCAAGCGACTTCTCCCTAGATATTTTAATTTCAAAATTAATTTTAGAATTTAAATAATTTAAATTTTTTTTAATTAAATAATTTAATCTTTTTATATCAAATTAAATAAAAATTGAAACTAAATAATTTATAATAAACAAAAAATAAAATTATTATATATCTTATTCTAATTCAATATTTTACATAATTGAAACAAAAAAATAATAAAATTTTATTTCATGATTTTCATCAATGTATCTACCGACAGTGCATAAAGTATAATATATTCATTCAATGACGTTTTCTCTCGCTCTGCTCCTCCGATCATCATTTTTCTTCTACGACAAAGTTGTCCGTGTCATGGCACATAATATCTAGTGAAAAATCTCATCACTTATAGAATCTTTGTATGAGGAACAATACGATATCATATCAGTAAGAAATTTAAACTACTCAGTCAAATTAAAAAAAGTTATGTTTTGATACATATATAATCCTGCAGTATATATATAAATATATACTAGCATTTCACTCGTACATATATTACTGTAGTATATGTACATAAAAATAGCAGTATTATGTGTACATATAAACTGAGTACAAATATACTCAGTATATATGTACATAAAATACTGTAGTATTATATGTACGTATATACTGACTTTATTCGTGCGTATATACCTCATTTGGTGCTATAGCTGCTGCTCTCACTGCCAATCTTGCTATTCATGTCGTTGCCTGTCGCTGCCAATACCACTCCTACTATCGCCGCTACCCCCATCGCTGTTGTTGCTGCTGCTGCCCCGCTTAGAGGTGGCCGGCACGAGGCACTGCATGATTCGGTCGTGCCTGGGGAGGCACGATACCGTGCCGAAACCAAATTTTTTAAAAAAATCAGGGTTAAGGGGCTGCCGAAATCCAATTTTTTTTAAATTAGGGTTTCGAGCACGCCGAAATCCTAATTTTTTTAAATTAGGGTTTCGTGCATGCCGAAAACCTAATTTTTTAAAATTAGGGGTTCGACACAATGGCGCACGTCGAAACCCTAATTTTTTTTAAATTTAGAGTTTGGCCCGACCGGGCTGAACCTAGTGGATCGTGTCGTGGGCCCGTGCCGGGCTAAACTCCACAAAACCATGCCTGGCTAGGCACAGCACGGTACAATAACCATGTCGTGCATGGCCTGGCACGAAAGCATGGTCGGGCCAGAAAAAAATGGGCTAGGCAGCCCCGACATGTCTCATTTGACACCTCTACCCACGCTACCGGTGCTGCCACTACATGTTGCAGCTTCCGCTGCCGCCGCTGCTACCGTCTCCACGTCTACCACTGGTTCCGGTGCTGCTGCTACTTAAGATTAAGCCGCTGCTACCACCAATACTTTCGTTGCAGTCGCTGCCTCTGCCTTCGATGTCACCGCTCCTGCCACTGCTACCGCTGCCACCACTACCACCGCTGCCACTTATGCTGCCGCCACTGCCATCGCCACCGCTGTCGCTGCAACTGCTGCTGATAATAGGCTTTTACATACCTATAATAGGCTAAAACTCTACCCAAAAAATTCGGTGACACACAAACATTTTCACAGATATATAAAAATAATTATTATAGACATGAATAAACACAAATTAAAGTTGATTGTCATACAGCTTAAACTAAAATTTAATTAAATAATTTAATATTTTTATATTAAATTTAATAAAAATAGAAATGATAAATGAAAATTTTAAATTAAATAAAAAAAATTCATTTAATAACTTATTCTAATACAATATTTTAAATAACTAAAAAAATAATAAAAATTATATTACATCTTAGTAATCAATGTTTCTATAGACTGTGCATAATGTATAATCTATCAATACATTAACGTTACTTTCTCTCTATTTTCACCTCCGATCACCAACTTTTCACTATGAAAAAGCTGTCCGAGTCACCGTGCTTCATGTTTATTGAAAAATCTTTTCACTTATACAAGCTTCGTATGGGAAACAATGTGGTACCATATCTGTAAGAAATTTAAACCACTAAATCAAATCAAAATAAATTTAAAAAAAAAAACTATGTTTTGATAAATATATATTACTACAGTAAAAATGTACATATATACTAGCATTTCACTCGTACATATATTACTGCAGTATTTATACATATAAATTGCAGTATTATGCATACATATATACTGAGTACATTTATACTCAATATATAAGTACATAAAATACTGCAGAATTATATGTATGTATATATTGACTATATACGTATGTATATACCTCATTTGTTGCCGTTCCTGCTGCTCATGCTGTCAATGCCACCCCTGTCGATGCTGCTACTACCGCTACTAACTCCGCTGCCACTGATGCCTCCGCTGTCGCCGCTACATCCGCTGTTGTCGTCGCTGCCTCTGATGCTGCCATTTCCTCACTACTACTGTTGCCGTTGCTGTCGCTATCAAAACAATTCTAGATTTACACGTTCATCAATTAGGTCCTGAGATAAAATAGAGAAAAAAAACTATTCTAGATTTACAAAATATAAAATAAGTATTTTAAATTCAAAACAATTTTCATAATGTACTGTAGTTTTATAAAATCTAATTAATATAACAATTTCTTATAGCAATTATCTAAGACTTGTTGTCATCATACTGACCATCCACTTTCTTCACATGCATCTTCCTAAAAATCTCATTAAAATTTTGATCTCGACCCAATTCTCCAGCCTAGAATATGTTTTTATTTAATCATAAAAAAACAAATGAAAAAAAAAATTTAACAAGATTAATAAAACCATGCATAGATTTTATTTTTAGACTATTATGATAACCACAAAATATAGAAATGTTTAGAATTTTAAATTTGTACTAAATCTTGAGCGTGCTCAAAGCTCAACTTTGAACCTCCAGTGTGTCGACAGATTTATATACCTAGTCCAGCTACCTCACTTTATCAATTTTTACTAGCAATATCTTATTTTTTCTTCACATCTGGATCCTCCCAATAATTAAGTCACTCGGGCCAGTCTTCCTCGGATATAAAATCAGGTATTTCTTTTAATTTCTTTAATTTATGGACAAAATTAGAATACCATTGAGTATCTTTGATCTTTCATGATGACTTTATTTGTTCATCAAATTTGAGTGCCCATGTGCACTGATTCTATAAATAGAAAAATGACAAAAGAATTTATATTAACAAAAAGAACATAATTATTTACTGGTTGAATAATAACCAACATAAAATTTAAGTAATCAGATAATTATTTTTCAATTCTTTTATTTTATTATTTTTACCTAAAAGTCATTAAAATATGACTCTTTTGTCGATTCGGAAACTTTTTTTCAAGAGAAAACTTTAGAATCAGTCATTTTCTTGAAAGCCTTTGTAATTATAGTCAAATACTTGTGAGATGGAATAAAACTGTATAAATAAATAAATAACATTGAAAAAAAAACAAATCATACAATATAAAAAAACCACTGACAGTAATATCAAAAATTTTTTTCATGTCATTTTACATATTTCTTTTACCTATCATCCATAATCTCAATTTATAACTTTACACTGACTACAGAGGAAGACACAATATTTGATGAAGTCGTTGGTATTGTGAATGGGAGTATAATCGGTGTAAAATGTGGTGTAGAAGATAGAGATGAATCAAAAGTTTATGTAGGAAGCACAATGGGTGGTGGGCTTACATCTAATAAAGGTGATAGTAGAGGTCTCAATGATGGTGATGGTGATAGAAATAGAGATGGTGATTATGATTTTGAAGTCTGGATATGATGGCTATGGATTGGTATTGATTCTACAACATGATGTAACATACTAGATGAATTTGGTTCATTTCTGTGTCCACCTCCACCTCCACCGCGGCCACGTCGTTTAGGCACCATGTGTTGTACAAAATAAAACATAGAAAAAAAAATAGGGATATGATGAACAAGCATACATTTTCGAATAAAACACACCAATATATTTCAACAAAATATAAAAAGTATTTGATAGTTTAAATTTATAATAAAATTATCACAATTTAATTATCGGCATCACTGTCATCCTCCAATAGATCTTCTGATATTTCCTCTGATTCCGATAGAAGTTCGAACTCATCTTCAGATAGAAATTGATCATCTTCAATTTCTATTATGCCACAATTTGAGTCACATAAATTTTCTGGTTCTTCATCTACATTCACAGGTCAATATTATTAATGTCATCTTCCTGGAATGCCGATGCAATATCAAAGTCTACACTTCTTTGTTGTGATGTTGGTAATTCAAATTTTGATCAAGCTTTGATTTTGCAAATCTCCCACCAATCTCTCTTATCACGAGATAAACTCGGATATGTACAATAATATACCTGAGTGGCTTGAACTATCATAATAAATGGCTCATATCGATTATATCTGCATTTATGGTTAACATCCAATAGCTTATATTCCGAATGAATCTTTGTGCCCACATTCGTGTATGAACAAACCACTCGCACTTAAATAATACAATTCTATTGGTTTCGAGTCCAGGATACTCCAACTCAATAACTTCTTTCAGTTGACCATAATAATCAATCTCATCTACACTATAATCTAAGCCTTTAATGCATGCACCACTATTTATTATTATTTTAGAAGAATCGTGCCCGATTGTGTGAAATATTATATCCGTTAACAAAATACCCAGGATAGGTTGGCACATATCTAAACGGGCCTTTACTTAAATTCTGAATGAAAATATTTGAATCTCTATTTGAAGGATCAATTGCCCGTGACATAAATTAAAAAAATGATATTAACAAATAAAAGATACTAATAAATTAAATAATTCAAAAATATAAAACTTAATTATACTCACATAATTTTTAACCAATTCGCAAATTCAGTTCTAGCATATAATCGACATTATTGCTGGAAATTGTTGTATGCCTATATTTAAACTGCTCAACATAAATACTGCACAAATATAAAAAGAGAAAAAAAATGTATATCAATATTTAATAATTCCTATAAAGGATAAAATTAAACTATGATTAAACCTGAAACTATTTTGGGTATACATACTCAATATATCATGCAACCTCCACACAATTAAGTAAAATGTAGCTCCGAGTTGCTTTGTACTCTTTATCTGTCATACGTCTTTTTATTGTTCTTCCAAATGCTCTTCTAGGGTGCTTTAAGATAGATAGTTTGTTGTTCACAGAATCATCTTCTCCCATCACATGACCTTTATGATTCTGCAGCACATTTCTATTCTTTGTAGTAACAAGATCCTCAAAATAATAAGAAAAAAATGATGATGCTTCTTCTACTAAATATGGATTACAAATTGAACCTTCAACTTTTGCATTATTTCTAACATTCAATTTTAACTTACGAAGATGCCTACATCCATAATGTTAGGTTTCAATTAGATTAAATTACAATAATACTTAAAGTACTAAATAATAAAACACAACAAATTATATGTATTTACCTCTCAAAAGGATACATCCACCTGAATTGCACTTGCCCTGCAATCCTTGCTTCATATGCCAAATGGACCGGCAAATGCTCCATCAAGTCAAAAAAACTCGGTGGTAATATCCATTCAAGCTTACAAATAATAAGTGGAATGTCATTCTCCAGCCTCACCATGTCATTATTTTGATTGTGGTTGCAGTTAGCTGTTTGAAAAACAATCAAAGTTCTATAAGGACCTTCCAAACACTTAGTGGAAGTAATTCATGGGATGCAATTGGTATTAATCTCTGCATAAATACATGATAGTCATGACTTTTCATTCCAAATAACTTAAGATTCTTCATATCCACGCATCTACCCATATTTGACACATATCCATTAGGGAATTTCAAATTTTTAACCCATTCACATAATATCTGTCTTGCAAAACTTATTAAGTGTGTAGCAAGCTTTAAGAATTTTCTTGTTTCCTCATTTAGTTTCAATTCAGGACGCCAATAGTAATAATTCAATTATTATCTTGATTTTAAAGTGTCTTTTATTTTTCCATCTACATTAAGGACAGTTTTGAAAACATTGTCAAAAATATTTTTTTTAATATGCATTACATCTAAGTTATGACGAATTAAATTAGACTTCCAATAGGGCAAGTCCCAAATATATACTACATTTCCTCTAGCTAAATAATTTGTCTATTGGTCTAATGCTTCCAGTAGCTTCCTTTTTAGTTACCTTTTCAAACCCAAACTCTGAATCTCTGTCATAATATCATCTCCTGAATGAACTGCTGGTGCAACTATCATCATAGTTTTATTTTTTCGAAATACAGTTCTATTTATTTGAAATGGATGATTCATGGGTAGAAACTTATGATGGTTATCAAACCATGACTATTAATCACTAATTTGAGGATAAATACATTAGAATTTATCATGAAATATGGGCATGAGAATCATTATGTAGTACTCCAGCAATAAAACATTGAATATGCAGGAAAATCACTTACCGTCCACATTAGGGTTGCCCGCATAATGAAATTTTCCTTCTTTGAGATATCATATGTATTCACGCCAACATCTCATAAATGATTTAACTATGTAATAAGATGATGTAAGAAAACATCCAGCATGTCTTTCGGATGTTTTGGCCCTGGAACCAATATTGACAAAAATATATATTGCTCTTTCATGCACAACCATGGAGGCAAGTTATAAAGCATCACTATCACTGGCCATGTTGAATACTATTGTCCATATTGCCCAAATGGCTGAAATCCATCAGTGCAAAGATCCAATTTCACATTTCAACTTTCTAATGCAAAATCTCGATGTATATAATTAAAATGCTTCCTATGAGGTAAATCTGATGAATGATGCATTACCCCTTCTTCAACCTAGTGCTCTGAATGCCACCTCTTATCATTTGCTGTAGCATTTGATGCATATAGTCTCTGTAATCGAGGAATTAATGGAAAATAATATATCTTCTTAAAGACAACCTTCAATTTTTGTCGCATATCTACAACACAAGTGTCTTCCTAAATCGATGATGATCACAAAACTTACAGCTAATTAAATCACTATCACCACCCCTATATAACATGCATCCATTTAAATAACAATCAATTTTTTCCATTGGTAGATTCATTCCTCGTAGTAACTTCTTAGTGTTGTAAAAGTTATTAGTGATCAAATTATTATTCGAAACAATCTCTTTCATCAGTTTTGTCACATGATCAAATAATTTCTCTGACATATGATTTTCTGACTTAATGCTCAAAAGTCGAGCCACAAGTGATAATTGCGAATATGTTTTACAACCAAGCCACAACTCTTTATCTGTAGCTTTAAGCATTTCATAAAATTTCTGACCTTTAGGATTAGGTGGTTCATCCATGTAATCCATATTGAAGTCAGCACCATCAGCTTTCGTTATCATTTTATGGCATGTGTTTGATTCTTCACCACAATCAAACAATTCAATACCCTCTTTTTTGTTAATATTCACAGCCATTGTACTTTTCCCATGATAAATCCAAACAAGATAATTTGACACAAAGCCATATTTAGCCAAATAATATCTTATAGTTTTTACATCACAAAAAGGGATATTCTGACACTTGCAATGATTACATGGGCACTTAATTTTTTTCCATCCATCAATCTCAGCTGTCTACATACAAAATTGATAAAAGTTACAAGCCTAGTCAAAAAATCTTTATTCAAAAATCCATTAATAATCCTTCTGTACATTCACTGACGATCTAAGCTCATTTTGCCCTGTTTTATTTACAAAAAATAATGCCCAATCATTATTTTGAATAAAATATTCTATTACCTCAAAATATACAAATAATTAAATAATTTTACTTACAGATGAATATTTAAAAATTAAATATCATGAATATTGAGGTAATGTTTTTGCAGAATCTAAATTACAAGATAAAGAATTTTTTAGCACGATAAATATTATTAGATATCATAATTATACTAGATTAAGGGTGCAAAATGGGATAATTCACAAGAAAGGAAAGCAAAAAAAAAGACATTTAATGTTTGAAGGAGGAGGGGGAGAGAGAGAGAGAGAGATATAGTAGGGAGGGAGAGAGGGGCAGAGAAATGGGGAGAAGCGAGACGAAGGGGGAGAGAGAGAGAGAGAGAGAGAAGGTGGGAGAGATAGGGGGAGAGAAATGGTGAAAGGAAGAGAGGGAAAGAGGGAGAGAGGAAGAGAGAGATGGAGAGAGAGGGAGAGAGAGAGAGAAGGAGGGAGGGAGGGAGAGGGAGAGAAAGATGGGGGGAGAGGAAGAGGGAGAGAGAGGGGGAGAGGGAGGGAGAGAGAGAGAGATATATATATATATATAGAGAGAGAGAGAACAAGCATGAAAGGAGAGCGAGAAAGAAAATAACAAGAATGAGAATGACATAAAGAAAAAGAGGAATAAAGTGACAAGAATAATTAGAGAGGGAGAGAGAAAGAGACATAGAGTGCAGTGTTAGAATTAAAAATTATATAAAATAAAATAAAATTTCTTCTGAATAAACCTGTCAAATATTACATCTTTTGTCATACATAAGTTCATATTTGAGCCTGAGGCCCAATGGTTGAGATTAGATAAGAGTACGCCCCTTAATTGTATTATACCATATATGAGCCCGATTTACGAACACTCTCATGCTACATACTTACATATTGTAAATGTAGTTATAAATAGTTACATATAGTTAACCATATAATTATATATAGATATATGCATACAAGTAGTTTAAGTAAATATAAATAAATATATACAATGTTATAAATAATTATATAGATTTACATATATGTATACATAATTTAAAATAAAGTTATATTAATTTATATAAAGTTATTTATAGTTATAAGAATATTTATATATTATTATACACATATAGTTAAACATTGTGTTGTATGTTTTTATACATATAATTATAAATATTGTTACAAGTAGTTATAAAAATAGTTACACGTATAGTTAAACTTATATTTATACATGTATGGATATATATTTTATCATATAATTTCATATATTTATACATATAGTTATGTATAGGTATGGATATACTAAAATATATTTTTTATCCTAATATATAAAAATATATATTAAATAAATGTTGTTAATTATATATTTAAATATAGTTATGTATAAAATTTATATAGTTATACATATAGTAAGATAGAATTATTTATAGTTATATGTTACTATACATATAATATATATAGTTATAAAAAATTATATTTCTTAAACATTTAGTTATATATATATTCATACGAGTAGTTAAATTTAGTTATACAAAAATATATACAATATTATAAACACATATATAGATTTACATATATGTATAAATAGTTAAAAATATAGTTATATTTAATTATATAAAGTTTTATATAGTTTTACAAATATTTATATATAATTATATACATATAATTAAATATGATGTTGTATGTTATTATACATGTAATTATAAATATAGTTACATGTGATTAAACATATAATTAAATATAGTTACACATATAGTTAAACTTATATTTATACATGTATGTATATATATTTGTTCATATAATTTCATATATGTATACATATAGTTATGTATAGATGTGGATATACTAAAATATATTTCTAATACTAATATACAAAAATGTATATTAAATATATGTTGTTAATTATATATTTAAATATAGATTATACATTAATAATATAAAATTATGTATAGTTATATGTTATTATACATATAATATATAAAGTTATAAAAAAATATATATCGTTAAACATTTAATTATATATATATATATATATTCATATGAGTAGTTATATTTAGTTATGCATAAATATATACAAAGTTATAAACAAGTATATAGTTTTACATATATGTATACATATAGGTATAAATAATTAAAAATATAGTTATATTTAATTATATGAAGTTTTATTTAGTTTTAAAAATATTTATATATAATTATACACATATAATTAAACATAATGTTGTGTGTTGTTATGCATGTAATTATAAGTATAGTTACATGTGGTTATACATATAGTTACACGTATAGTTAAACTTATATTTATACCTGTAGGTATATATATTTATTTATATAATTTTATATATCTATACTTATAGTTATGTATAGATATAGATATAGTAAAATACATTTTTGAATACTAATATATACAAATGAATATTAAATATAAGTTGTAAATTATATAATTAAATATAGTTATGTATAAAGCTTTTATAGTAATACATATAATAAGATACAATTATTTATAGTTATATGTTATTATACATATAGTATATATAACTATAAATATTTTTATATTGTTAAACATATAGTTATATATAGATATATTCATACAAATAGTCATACATAAATATATAAAGTTATAAATAAATATATAGATTTACATATATCTATACATTCTTACAAATATAGTTATATTTAATTATATAGTGTTATAAAGTTATACAATTATTTATATATAGTTATACAAATATTTATATATAGTCATACAATTTCAACAAATATCTAAAATATGGACAGCAATGATGTTTAGAAAATGATGGAGAGAGAGAGAAGAAATACTATATTTCTATAATTTTCCACATGAGTAAGAAGTTACTTTGAATGGCCATTTACTACTGTTTCTATAGCGAAGAGATGTTCTACTAAATCATCATAAATTTCTTCCATATAACTGCATGTCCATATATATATATATATATATATATATAGAGGAAAAATATGAAGGTTAATACATATCGAGTATTCCCATAAAAAATAAAAAAAACTGAATAAAATAAATAAAAACTCACAATAATATAATATTATGAATAAAAATTATAAAATGACATTACCATTTATTAAATATAATAAAAATTCACTTATAAATACAAAAAGAAACTATAAATACTCTTAATCTATATGAATCATCACATCCTAGTATCTCAAGATTAAAAAAAATAAAAATACAATATAATTCTCAATAGTTTTGAAATTTTTATTTTTATTTATAACTTATTAATGTTCTTTATAATTCATTTTGCTGTATTTTTATGATATGTTACTATTTTTTTTGTATTGTATTGATATTCTTGAAATTATAATAATTTATATTTATTTTATTAAGATATGAAATAATATTTAATAATATATGTTCTAGACTATAAATTAATTAGTAAATATGTTTATATCATATTATACTATAAAAGAGTACTCACATAAAAGAGTACTCACATATATTTGCTAGTACTATAAATTAATGTTTCATTAATGAAACATACATTTCCATAATACTTCTCATATTTTCTTATATTCTTTACTACTATTTATTACAAGACACATCTGCCACAAATTTTGTGAAACATGAAACTTAGATTCAAGCTAGTAGGTTACAACTAATAGTTATGGTACTCAACTAATAACTACAACGTTCAACTAACAATTACTACTCATATTTATTAGTTTTTTAAATTGTTTAAAATAAAGATATTGTAGCACAGAAAAATTACCGTGTGTTAAAGATGATGTTATTGGCAGGATAAAGGGTGTCCTAACGAATGTTGTCGTAAGAAGAATACTCTTGTATGGCATGAAATTCATCAACATTACATAGATACCCAAACTCTTCATAATCCACAGTTGTTAATGGTATAAATTATAGTTAATATAAATTTGGTAGAAGTTGAATTGTTTGAGTAATAATAAACTACATTGTTATGGCTAAAATCATAAATTGAAGTTGATAAATTATTTTTTGGTAGAAAAAAATATATTGTGTTGCATGACATTGTGGGAAGTATAAACATTAAAAAATTCAAATTTTTTTAATAGTTTTATATCCTTTATCTAAATCAAAAATGTTATAGATTTAAAATATTATACTTTTTTTTATCTACCTACTCTTCTCCCAAACTCAGCCCAAAATCATCAATCCATTGCTATTCCCTAGCTAATCCCTTGCAATTTAGCTAGGGATTGATCACTAGCTAAAATTCCCTAGCTAAATCGATATTTTCTTATAGTGATAAGATATATATCAAAATATTATAATATAACAAGAGGCAAAAATAGTGTCGAATATTATTGAAATCATTGAGAAGGCAAAATAATATTGATGATATCAGACATATTCAAGCTACTTCAAACTTTATCGAATTATATCAAATATAATCTATTTCTATAAAAGAGTCTATGTTATTTTAGAAAAATATTAGCTGTCTTTGAATCAATATCATCAGATAATATTGAAAAGCATTGTATATTGTTAAATATTATTATATAGCTTCTAAAAATTTTATTCCATTAAATGAGCATCTTTGATAACTAATTTGTGTCGCCACTCTTTGTTACACATTGAGTATTGTCGAACATTATTAAGAAGAAAATACACAAACAACAAGGAAAATCTAACTTATGGATAAGTATTGAAATTTGTTAAGTATCATCTAATATCTTTATTAATCTCAGAATTATTAATAATGGATATACATCAATCAAAATAGAATCATTGTTTAAACAAAATTTTCACATAATTATAAATATTAAGAAAAATTAGTAGAACATCTATTGAAAGACATTAGAAATCATTTATTTTCATGATGAAATTATTTGTGATGATTATTTATGAAAATATAGAGTGCCTCATGGTATAAAAAGTGAGAAATTGTGATTAGTGTCATGTAATATATATATATATATATATATAATATGTGTGCGTGTGTGTAGGAAGCTCGGATATCAATAACTAGTATTGAAATATGACCCAATCCCAAAACTAGTTGGGTTTATTATGGTGATTTCAAATTTATAATTATAACGTATAAATAGTTTTTCTGTTTTTATGAACCTTTACTATTTCTAAGTGGAATTAAATAAATAGTGCACATGTATACACAAAAGTTGCCCGCATCACATTGATGATAAAAATTAGAGGTTGACCAAAATAATTTTATAGTATATTCATAGATGTAATGCACAATGCACACCACGCATCATAACAAATAATTATACCTAGATACACATTGCTTAAATCAAATACCACATAATACAAAACATAAATCATAAAAACCATATCTTGATTTAACCATTCATAAGTGAAGTAAATTAAAATAGAAAAACACATAGATTATTCTAGTATTTTTCAGAAGAAATTAGAGCAAAAACAATGCTTCATACTAAGCACACCGTGAGCAATATCACATGCTCCACATCGAGCACACCTCAAGTAAAAAATATTAGCAACACTATATATACACTCATTGAGTTTTTCATTAATTTTAATTTTGCATAAATTTAAATGCTAATTCTAGTATATATTTATATATAGTGTAGTATATATATAATCATTGTTACATATTACATCATATATATATATATATATATTATAATTTATACATACTATTGTAATATATTATAGCAGTAACTTGTTACCATCAGTATGTGTGTGTGTGTGTGTGTGTGTGTGTGTGTTTGTATTAGTAGTAGTAATATGTTATATGCATATGGATGATAATAAATAGGCATTCATCAATGATAAAGATTTCTACCCAGTAATCAACAGTACACCATATGAAGATGATCTCAAAATAAGTTGTATGATATAGGTATTAATACAATCAATAAAAAAGAAGATAACATATTATACTAATAGATTCTTGTAAGTTTTTCTATTATGCCTAGTTGCATTTCATTTGAAACAAAACATAGTCTATTTATTCATAAATTGAGATTCAAGGTATAATGAGAACTAAATGATGTCGTACCCAATACATAGTATCTTTACAAATTAATGGCATGCTATTCACCTTAATACTTGATTATGATCATAAATATAACAACTCTTGGTTGGAGAATTTATATCAATCACCACAATCATGGATTGACCAATCAATTGTAATGTTGCACGTTCATGCTCACTTAAGGTACCCAACATTTACTAATTTTTACTTGTGTACTTTCTATTCATGTTGTCAATGTTAATATAAGTCTGACTAGTGCAAACTCTAAAAACAACATTCATAAATATAGCCACTAATAATGATTGACTCTTGGCAATGTTATATATTACCTACTCTACCTTATGTTTCATTAGAAAGTTATATGTCCAATGATGATGTTCAACACAAAGTTAAGAATTGAAGGACTCAACCAAATTATTTTTGTTTTATCTCATATTTTTTTTGGGAACTTAGACATTGCTCAGTATTTTGGCTCATGTGATTTAACCCATGTTATTAGATTTTTCTTACATTTTCTTAGTTCTTCCAATGACAAATTATAACCAATATTCAAGCTAATAAATGCAAGACTATCAGTTGATTATTATTCTAGTTCATAAGTATTATATTTAATAAAAATACTAATAAAATATTAATTTAAGTGCCAATAGTAATAAACAAAATTTTCTACACCAATTAGTCGAGGAATGATATGGATAAGTGTTGGGTGCCTAATGATATAATGATGAAATGTGCCTCTAGATATAATGATGATATCTTTTTCACCGACAACCCTTTTCATATTTTCTAAAAACAAAGTCAATCATTATAATTTTTTGAGCTTATCACACATAATACTAAAGGGAAACATATAAGTATTAACTTCATATGAGATTCTAGATAACATGATCTCACCATAAAAGTCAATCATATGCAACATTTTGATAGTTATATTAGGCCAACAACCCTTAGATAGATATAGAATATACAACAAAAGTTCTTCGAAATGACTAGTAAATGAATAGGGCAACTCAATAATAGTTATTGTGTTTGTTTTAACAACTCAACCAGTAGTAATTTATAATAATTGCATTGAAGTTCAAATATACACTTCGTCAACTTCTCTTTAGCATGTCATAATTAATTATAGGATAAGCATAAGTATAAGCAGAACACATACTTTCTGACAAAATCTTTACATATTTGTTCAAGTTGATACTCAAGAATTGATCTGATGAAATTATTAAAGTGAACGGATGCCATATTAAGTTAGACACTAGACTCGGATGAAGCTAGAACATCCCAACTAAGGACATTGGATATTCAATATTATGAAAAAAAAAATAGAATATAAATGCTTACTCTTCGATTAAGCAATCCATTATAATCTATGAAGAATAAATGCTTAAACGTACATCAAATCAATAACAAATTAAAACTTAAACCTCGAATTAATTTTAGTTGTATCGGCATCGAGAGATAGATGGAATGAAGAGGACTTTGGTTCACAATTTAGAGATGCGTCGAGTCGAGAGAGAGAATGTATATTTTAGGAAAATATTTATATTTTTAATTATTAAAACATTAAATAAATAATATATATATATATATATATATATAATACATAAATACTCATTAATTTTATTTACTATCAAAATTTTTTTCTACAAAATTAATATTTCTGTAGCAAGGTACAAATGAAAAACAAATACCTTACAATTTTTTATTTTAATATTAACTAAACAATAAATATATAAACAATAAAAAATATATATATTTCCTTAAAAAAAATATCAAATAGGTACAAAATTAACAAACATCATATAATAAGACATCAATGAAAAGAAGATTTTTCTTCTAGCCACTTGCCTAAAAGTTATAAAATACAATTAATGTTATAAATTATATAAAAATTTATATTTTATGGTTATAAATTTTTACGAATTCATATTAATTTTTATAAAGATAATATGAAATAATTTTAAAAACATAAAATTTCAAATTATTTGATATCATGAATAATTTTTAAAATTCAAAAAATTAGTTAAAGTGAGAAGATAATTAAAAAAAGTAATATTTATTATTTTAATAAAAATTTAATGTTAAAAGCTAATTGTAAAAATATTACTCAACTATTTAATTTTTATAAATTTTAGTATGACTAAACATCTATGTATTTATTTATAATTATTATTTTATTTTTTTTAACTTTATTGAAAAAAATATTTTTTTATTATATTTCAAGATTTTCATAATTTGTATTATTTATTTTTTTAAAAGTTTTCTATAATCATAAAATTTTTTTATTACTTATAATATAATAAATATTTACTACTTTAGTCGTTAATTCAGATATTTTTAAAAATATTTTCTATTTTATCATACAATAAATTATTTTATATTTAAATTAGTAAAAATTTTAATGTATGTTAATTTATTTTTTAAAATATCGAAAAAATTATTATACTTATTAAATTAATTATTTAATGTTACTATCATTTAAATTATTTAGTTTCTTAATTAAAAATTTTAGAAAAATTTTTTGTATAATTTTTAAAAAATTAATGCATCATAAAAATAGTTATTTTAGTCCTTATTAATAATATAATTTTTTTTGTATTTTTATATATTTTAAATTAATTATTTATAATATCATTTTTTATGATTTTACGAGGAGAAGATGTGTTTCAAGGATTGCTTGTCTATAGACCAATAACATATATTTAATAAATAAAATTAAATAAAATATTAAAACAAATAATAAATAAATAAATTATATAAATAAATATTGGCTAGAGAAATTAGCTAAATTATAACTTTTATAAACTATGAAAAATTCGCCGCTATATTATGGATTTTATTAGCTCAAGAAAATCATTCGATAAATCCGTCGCTAAATTACAAATTTTATTAGCTATTAAAATTTTGTCGCTAAATCCATCGCAAAATTAAGGATTTTATTTTCTAGGGAAATTCCATCGCTAAATCCGTCACTAATTTTTGGATTTTATTAGCTATGGCTAGAGATATTCGCTCGCTAAATTCGTAGATAAAATATAGATTTTATTAGCAAGGAAAATTCTGTCGCTAAATTAAGTATTTTATTAGCAAGAGAAAAACTATCGCTAAATCCGTTGCTAAATCAAGAATTTTATTAGCAAGGAAAAATCTATCACTAAATTTATCGCTAAATCAAGGATTTTATTAACAATGGATATTCCATCGTAAAATCTATCGCTAAATCAAGGATTTTATTAGCAATGAAAATTCTGTCACTAAATCCGTCACTAAATCAAAGATTTTATTAGCAAATAAAATTTCGTCGCTAAATCTATTGCTAAATCAAGGATTTTATTAGCAAGTGATATTATGTCGTAAAATCTGTCACTAAATTAAAAATTTTATTAGCAAGGAAAATTCTATCGCTAAATCTATCGCTAAAATCACCGCTTTTCTTGAGGGGAAGTTAAGAAAATTTTCCATCGCTAATCCGTCGCTAAATCCCCACTTTTTTGAGTAGAATTTACGAAAATTTTTCTTCGTTAATCCATAACTAAATTTGTCGCTAAATCTTCATTTTTTTGAGAGAAATTTATGAAAATTTTCTGTCGCTATATCCCTCACTTTTCTTTAGCAGAATTTTCAAATAATTTTTCCTCGCTAATCTATCACTAATCCATTACTATTTTTTTTTCATAAAAAAAATCATCATTCCCTTGCTAATCCCTTGCAATTTAGATAGGGATTGATCCCTAGCTAAAATTTCCTAGCTAAATCGATATTTTCTTGTAGTGATCCTTTTCGGCCCAACTATATTCTATCTCAATGCCTTCTTGGCAAGATAAGGCACCATTCAGTTGTACAATGTAAGGATCACAGTCAACTTCCAAATCCATATCCCTCAAGCCCTCATGTTGAAAGCCTATCGGTCGTTATAAACCATTCCAACTTGTTTCCCAACGACTTCCACTTGCTTTGCAAAGAAATTACAACTGAGCACTCAACATCTCTTGTTAATTCATGTTGTAAGTAAAAAATAAAACCCCATCATGAAGCAATAGGGGTGAAAGCAATTATTCCTCTCTCCTTTTAGATCTCGAGGGAACTTATCTAACTTCCTAAAATGTTGGAGACCGAGGTGCTTTCGCAATAATACATCTATGACTAGAGAATTAGGTATAGGAAGAAGAGATCTAGCAATACAATCACCAAACTATTAACACTTCCAATACCCATACCATATACTTAAAAGAAATCCATTTCTTCACCATGGAGCATAACTACAACTTAAACTATTACCAGAAAGATTACAATACTGACATGCCACCTACATGGGCATGCATACTCTTTCCAAAGCTAAAAGCACCTCTTACACAATGCATTGGAAACGAAGTAAATAGTCACTATTACGATAAGACCAACAACTAACTAATGGTTCTTTTCTTACTTAAGACTCTTGGAAAGGAAGAAGATGAATATTAAATATAAAAAATCTTATGAGAGGGAGGAAGGGTGCCTACTTCTATGTGTTGCTAGCTATTTGCCTTTAAAAATAAAAAAAAAGTCTAGTCTATATCTTATAAATAAGAGAGACTACTCCACTACTAACTATACACATTGTAGATTCACCAACTACCAATGGGGATCTACACAACTTCCAACACTAGGATTTGGCTTAGACTAAAGCTACAATCAACATTCGAAACTATAAAACTACTATTACTCACATGCGTATTACATCTACCTCTGTCTTAACTTCTCCTCCAATCTAAGAACAAGAGAACTAACATGTACTAACAATAATGAAGTGTCCTAACACCTGTTATGCTAAAAAGAAGATTTATTATACTTACGGGGAATCATCCTTGGCAATGTAGTAGACAGATCCTTTAGTGCATTAGACCTATAAAATTTAACCAGTGGTACTTTCATGAGTCTCAGTTTCAGGAATAATGAAGAAAAGACAAGATTGATGATTCCCCTTTTAGTAAGACACTCTAGTTTCAATTTTAACTTATATAATTTGTAGCTAACATTTTTTAGGATGCCTTTAAAAAAAAGGCCACACATGTGCTCATAATAAGATGCCTTAGAAGGGTCTAACCTTCTGGGTAAAGTTTTCCACTAGAAACATCAGGATCCAAGAATAGGAAGAATTAAACTTTACTAGATTGAGTATAAGCCTCAGGTATGCGTACCACTTACAACACAAAGAACAACGACTACGGATCCAGATAACTTCCTATGACTAAGGGAGGATTGCTATTGTTACTGATACTTTCGGTAAAGAAAGCCAAAAAGAAGGGTAGAGGAAATGTTCAAGGTCTAGGTGCATAATCTCATTCCTTTGGAGCTGGAGCAATAATAAATTGAAGAGTTGACTTTACATTGATACTAAACTTAGTAAAGATGGAATGAACTATCAGAGAAGAAGCTAAGGAACCTTAACTATGGGCACTAGCTAGTTTCATTCTATATATCTATGAGCTACATGAAGAGTCTCCTAAGCCATAGCAAGCACTAGAAATTGATCAAGAAGACCAGTTGTAATAAGTGAGTTCAACCCTCTTTCATTCCCTAGGTGTACATCTACCACGTACTTTATCTCATGGCTTGATGCCTAATAAAAAACATTTTTAAGAAAGTAGATTCTCATCTTTTTTTTCAGTTATGATTCATGCCAGACAAATTTCCCAGGATCTTAAACTTTAACATCGGTCAAAACGGATCTAGCAAATAGAAGAAAGAAAGGAACATTTAGCTAGGATAACTTCCCCCTTTCTTCCTTTCTCTTGGAAATCACTATTAGCAAGCTTTCAAGAAAGTTTAGATCCAATCTAGAGAGTTCGTTCTCTATAGTAAAGTCTAAGACAATTTATTTGGTATATAATAAAACTATTCTAGAAAATGCTAGACATGCTTCTCAAATCATTTATTGTTTGGCTTACTTAATTTAATACCTCATAGGATGCATATCCCAAGTAAAATATATGAATCCAATTAGTGAAAGAAGGTAAGCACTAAAAGCATGTAGAAAATAGATGTGGTCACACCACAGTAGATGACACTTATCCACTTGGTGAAATGCATTTGACCTACCACATAGACCATTTGGAAAGAATTCTTGCTTATGAAATTATTGAGCACCACCTTACCTCTTTCTGTAATGTGGTTCCCCATCGGCCACTTGCTGTAGATGTAACAGCAATAAAATCTCAATGAAAAAAATACTAGAAAAAAAGTAATGAATCATCATGCATATCAAAAGACATACCTTAAATATAGCTTAGCAATCCTTACTTTTATTTTCTTATTGAATTTTGAGTTGTAGTTATAGAGAGTGCTTAGTAGTCTGTGGAATGGCCCTATTAAGCACTCACTTAAAAAGGAAGAGAAGCTTTGATTAGAACTAAAAATGCAACTTGATTGCAAAGCATGCTAAAAACTAGATAGCTGACAGAAAGAAAGAAATTTATGACTTACAATGAAATTGGATCAAGAGTTGCCAAAATAAAAACCATTTGCTAGGGGACTAGAAGACATTACCTGGAGTGAGGGTAAGGCTTGCTAATATTTTTTTAGGGGTGAAATGACTCTACTACAACAAAACTTGATAGAAGATTATCTAAGAATGAATACTTATTTAGATTTAGACTAGCTAGGAAAAGTGACTCATCGAGCTAGATTACAAAGTGAGTCAGTTATTGTCAATATTGAATAAGATCTTTCATATTGGTAAAAGGAACTAGATCTCTCATTGCTAGGAAAGGAACTAAAATATTATCATCTATGGATCATACTGATTTATTCTATCAAAAAAGCAACTTATTATTCAATCACCATTAAAGTACTTAAGTAAGACTAGCTTGTAGAACAGATTATATTAGTACATTGGCCCCCTAGACCCTTAGACAATCGTAAGCCTGAACTTGCCATGGAAGTACTTAAGTTTCGAGATTATATTATACTTGACTTCAAATGCTTGTACTAGACAAATGGTTCAGCCTTCTTTATACTAACATCATTGATAAGAGGCTTCCCAAATTTCCAAGGTTGATAAGGCAAAGCTCAATATGCAACTACGAAAGAAACTAATCCCCTGGATACACGGTCATGATGGTCAATGACTTGAATCCTTAATACTAGGATCTCTCGGAAACAATCTATCTTAAGCATCCATTGACATATCTTCATCAAAGAATCATAAGTTGATATAGATTATACAAAATAATTATATCCTTCATCGCTTCAAAGCTCATAGGCACCTAGGAATCCTTTTATCTCAATTCAAAGGAAGCAGCTTTAAAAGGCGACAATAGCACCTATTATTATTCCCTCCTCAAAATCTAATCAGAAAGTCCATCCAAGCCAGTTACAAAATTGAGAGAATATATACAAGGCCTTACCCTAGGGCATCATACCCCAAAAGGTAGGAATAAGTAGTTTCAAATCAAGTGAAAAAAGAGGCCGCCTGAGTACTACCCCCTTGGTCCTCTAAGTGATCCTCTGAAAAAATTTCTAGCTTGGAGTGAGAATTGCATAAAAAGTTATTCCATTTCGACCAAGAAACACAAGTCGTGTGGGTGCTTCGTTCATTCTTCTTCTTGCATGACTCACCCCCTTACTTAAGGTTAGCATGGAAAATTTTCCACTACTTTTTTTTTTGGGATGGCTACTCATGTTGGGGGCATGGTTAGACTCATAGTCGGTGGTCTCCATTCTTGATGCTAATTGGATGCTGGGATACTACACTCAAGTCTAGCAAAAACAGAAACTAGGGATACTTTGTCAACCTTTGCGATGAATGGAATCCTATCATTTTTAGATTAGTTCTTTTCTTAAAATGGGTAGGGTTTATCCGTGCACATAGTTGCTTCTATCTCTCAAAGGGGGTGATCCCAATTTTATGGCATCATCAAATAAAGGTGTGAGAAAATATTTTCATTTTAATTCATGCCATAGAGGCCACAATCTCTAATTATGCAATTTCTTAATCGTATCGCCTTTCCTGACCAAGAAAAGAATGGAGTAAGGTCTTACTATATGACACTGTAATATCTTATGATTGAAAGGTTCTCTAATACAATTTTTATGTAATTTGAAGGCCTATTCAAAAGTACCGATATCGGTTTTTCACTTTCAAAAAGGATCTCAAAATACTTGATTTGAAGCCTAGGGATTGACGGCTTGAATCATACTTTATTTTATTTGAATTAAAGAAAGATGTAAATATAAGGGTACTCTTTTCACGTTCAAGGTAGCAATCTCATCCTTTGCTTAATCTATCCATGAAATCCATCTTTTTATTGCTATGTCAGCTAATCTTTTGATTGCTCTATGATTGATTCTCAGCTTTGAATTAAATGTAGACCTTTATTATTAGTGGTAATCTTTCTTCTGCTTCTGCTAAGGTCGGGCTTGAAATGGTTCATTTGTCATGGTATAACCTTAGCATCTTTTAATTTCTGAGATAGTTTACAAGCTCTATAGGGTCAAGTTAGGGCTGTGATAAAGGTGCATTTAGGCCGCCTATGTCTTTTTCCTTTCAATGCACTTCCAACCCTTGGCCTTGTGAGCTCATCTATCTGTGCTCTATCTGCAACTTTCATTAAAGATATATCCTATTTTTCTAATCATGTCCAAGCAGTGATCTATAATTTTAGAGTGATATATCCTTCTTTTTTATGGAATCTATCTTTTCCTTCCTTTGAGTCGCGAGAACTAAACTACCTACTCCATCTTTCACATCATACTTCTTAATGAGTCAGCTTATCCCATTTATTCTTTACTGAATATATAAGCTTATGGGTCTGGTAGCCTTCCTGGGCTTGACTTGGTTATTGTGATTCTGCTTTTCATTCTAACTTTTACGTTATAGGTTTAGTCCTACTATATATATAGTTATAGTATTTGAAAAGCAGAAGGGACCTACTCTATTACTTTCCTAATAAAATAATATGTGATTCAATCTAAACATGTATCTACCTAGTTTTCTCGGGACACTGCATAAGGGTTCAACAATTCACCACCAACTACACAACATATTCATATCTAGGCTTTTCCACTACTTGGGATAAAGATTTTTAGCATTGGAGAATTGATACTACTTACAGAAGATCCCTATATTGGTCTATTGTGAGAAACTTCAAGTCTGTCGATAGCACTTCCCTTCCATCCCTCTAATGATTAGCATCAGAATCAACATGTCCGTTCAGTTTAGTTCACAACCTTTATGTCTTATGAATTCTCTCTATGCCTTCTAGGTCTAGGTGTAGATCGGCATGTCCATAAAAAAGGAAATCAGTAATAGTAAGATAACAAGGGGGCTATTGCCCGCTTCAAACTGGATTCAGAAATATATAATTAATCACATGTGGTGACATTTTATCTACATCTACCGGAGGATCAAATTACTTTTTTTCTAGTCTAGTATAGGGTTGTCATAGATCATATGTGCAGCAAGGCAAGATAGCACCAATATGAACAAGTCAACCTCTTCCCTATCCACTTTGGTTTAATCAAAGTCAAGGCTGCATTGAAGATGCATGTATTGAATTCAACCATAAAATAGTTGTGCCTCAAATCTCCCCCTCTCTTTTAATTTGTTTTTCTGATTGCGACCCCAAGAGCCACCCATGGGCCTTAGGTTAGGCTGTCCAGATTAGTGGACTAAGATATCCTCCCATCAAAAAGTCCTCATATTAGCACCACCATATACTCCTATTAGAAGAAAACTTAAATTGCTCTTATTATTATGCACTAACAATGTAGCATTTGGTTGGATTCCTTTATGACATTCACATGCATAACATAATTATCCAAATAATCCATAAACTTGTTTATTTGGGTAGCAGTCAAAATTAGCCACATAATTCACTCTTCATTTCCTTTAAAATTTTTTAATTCAAAAACAGTTTAGTCTTAAATAAGACAAGTAATGAGAATTTATTAAATGATAGGAGATTACTCACCTCATAGTATTTTTAATATGAATTTTTTATTAGAGCAATCCAGCAAACACTAGTAGTTTAAGCTTTCGAAGCCTGATATTATATAGGTGCAAACTACGCCTACTTGACTCTCTACTCTCTCTACTCTATAGGGGTGCTAACTCCTCTCACTAGCACACACTTCCTTTCCTCTTGATCATTATAATGCTTTTTTGAACAGAACAAGACAAAAACCTGAGGTTTAATTGAAGTTAGGATTCTCACCTAGCTTAAAATCGATCACTTTGCCTAATTAGTACACATTCCTTGGATTAGTCAATATCACACCGGCAAGGTTGAGAGGGGTTTTTCTTTACCCAGGGTAGTAGGATTTAACTTTACGATAGCAATTAACACTGGAACAAAGTAAAGAGTTTATGATACAACCCAATCCCAATTTGGAGATGTTCATAAAGTGTTGGTGTTTGGATCATGGAATTCTCACTTTCTTAGATATACCATTTTATAGGTCTATGTCCCATGAATGGTTCATTCCCAAAATCTTTTCAATCACTTTGGCAAGCAGTTAACTATATTATTACTAGAGGGTTTAAGCAATACTTTCTACCCAAAAGAGCTTCTCTATTCAATCAAGCTAAATATTTTCATATCGTCTCGCCTCAAAATGTGGGAGGTATGATAGGATATTTCATTCAAATTTTCATTTCCTTGCCTCCCCTATTAGGCCTAATGTTAGTCCGACTAGGAACGTGGAAGGAATGTGGATAATATTTGAATGTGTGAAGCAATCATTAGAAAGAGTAGAAACTCATTTAAATCATGGATTATTTATTGATAGTTGAATGTGACAAAGAGTTGATTTATGATGATGTTATACCTTATAGTTGTTGATCCCCAACCAAATGCCAACGAGTTAGCTCTAGGAGGAGGGTCTACTAGTTTAGTTAGGAGAGTACCAAGCAAATAAAAAAAAAGAGAGCTAACATTTCAACTAACAACCATTGAAAAAAAAACAAAAAGAATGAATAGTAAGACTTAGAGAAATTTCTGCCTCTTGGAAAGGTAGCGTCTTTCTTTTGTAATTTTTTGAGAGAGGGGAAACATTAAAGCCAGGGGCGTAGCCTTATCAGAAGTCTGGTTAAGCTATGCCTTTTTATAGTAACTAAGTACTTAGTATGGGCTTCCCTCCTACTATTAGCAATCGAGCATATATTGAACTATCTGCCCTCAAGACTTCATATCATAAGGTGAGGGTCCAAAGGAGGATTTGAGATTGTCACATAAGATTGCCTTTCTATTCATAATATGCATATTGGTGAATCAAATATTTTTCCATTCACGACCTGGCACCAAGCCAAGACTGATTAGCTCGAGTGAAGTGCCCCAAGGTCAAAAAGAGATGAATAAGGTGGGATCTTTTCCTTTAGCTTGACAGTTGGAATTGTATATGTCTAATCAAACTACCCTTGCTATATAGGATTAAAACATCATAAAGAAATTGTTGGAAGCTTAGGAATAAACTTTTTGGAAAGCCAACCAAAAAGCACAATAGGCATATGGTCCTGACTTACCAGTACGAATGATGGGTGACGAAAGGCATATAGCTATGGAATGTGGTAATAAGCTAGGAGAAGAAAGTTTAGTTAGAAAGGTGTAGTAGGCTAGATGGAAGTGCATGAACTTTTGGGATTAAGAAAAGTAACCAAGGGGCAATAGGTGATAAAATCTGATTTGTGGCATTTTTCCTTGGTCTATTTTTTATTGAACTCATTCTTTCCTAAAATGTGAATAAGAGGGAAACTCCATTCAATATAAGCTATGATACACTATTGCACCATAATCTAAGGATGCAGTACAATATTTACGGATATAAGCTTACGAATAGAAGCCAAATGATATTCAATCGAACTCACCAATGAACCACCAAAATTTTAAACATGAACTTTTGAAGCCATTGAGTGTGCAATTGCTTGTTCCCTGCACTTATCTTTGAAAGTTTTAATAAAATAGACAGATAATAGGAGGAAGAGATGAGATCCGACCACCTACATTAGGATCTTTGCAGGGTTTTTTACCTAGCGAATGGGGTGGGAGTTTGTTTTGGCTTTTATTTGATTGAGAGCGAGTAGTAACTTAAATAAAGATTGAAAGACTCAATGAATGAAGACAAAATTGCCTCTTTCTTTATTTCCCAACTTTAAGAGAAAGCTCTTAGTGTTATTCTTGAACTCAAAGCTAGGTGAATACCGAACAAGTAAGTCTAGACTTTAAGATATTTTAACTACACCGATATGAGTAGAAATTATTAGGAGCAAATGGGCAGCGCTCGCTTGGCACACTGATGAGGTTTCTCCTTTGATAAATAGCCTTTCTTTATTTACCACCATCTGTTGGAGACCCTATTGCTACTAGAGATAAGAATGGATATATGCACAAAATTAACTTTTCTTTTAACCTTTTCTTTCCAAGGATGCGCTATGGTACTGGCTTGATGGACAAAGTCGAGGAAGGTAGTTTATTCATCTAGTCAATAGTACTAATTTTGGTTTCTATTTTTGTCTTTTGTAGTAAATCAAGGTGCAAAGCACTAGTTGAGTTAGGAGTTTCCAGCGCTAAGTCCCCTTTCCTTTGGGTAGGATTAAGGGCATCCGAACACCACGCTTCCTATAGTACTTTCTCTTTTCCTTTGACTTTTAGTCTATGGCCAATTATGTAATGAATTATAATGAAATGATGTTCGCATATATGTGTCAAATGGGCCGAGCAGTCTGGGCTGGGCCTTACTCATCAATGCCTAGACTGGTATGGCATGGTCCAGACTCGTGCTCGTGCTGTGTCGGCTTATGGCATGGCTCATGTCGTGCCATGCCTAGGTCTACTAGGAATTATTTTCAAATCTATAATCCCGCCCCCCATTCATTAATTTTTAGTTTTTTTTAACATTGCTCTCTCTCTCTCTCTCTTATATTTTCTCTTTCTTTTTATCTCCTCTCGATTCTCGTTTTTTCTCTTTATTGCCTTTTGGGACTTGGGTGTGGATTGTGGTCTGATACTGACATTAAAAAGTCAAAGTTATTTTATGATTTACGGGTATTTTTTTTATTGTTTAGATAGGTTTTAATTTAAAATTTTAGTTAACATTAGTTTAAAATTAAAAAGTTAAGAATTAAATTTTAGTTTAATTAATTTTAATTAATATATTAATGTAAAAATCTTAAATACAAAATAATTAAAAAATAAAAATAAAAATGACAAATAATAATTTTAATTATGAAAACGAAATTAATTATAATATAGATAATGAAAACAAAATGGAAAGATTCGAGGCTGCCAAAACATTAGTTTCTTCGGTCGCCTCGACCCAAACACCTAAAAATAAAAAACTAGAAGAATATCAATAGTTTGAACAAACTTGAATATAATATAATATAAAAAAATTAGGAGTGTTGAAGAAATATTATAAAAAAATTATGCAGTAAGAATTCGTGTGGGATTGGGCAAATAAAGAAGCATGTCGAACTGTGCACAAAAAAATATGATACAATAGAACCTAGGCAAACCCAATTCAACAATAGGTTATTTGAGGCTGGATCCAATTGAGCCTCAATATTGACCCCCTTCATATACCGCAATGAGTTAGGGATGGATGACATGGTCAAACTGATTATCACGATGGGTCTTCCAATTAGATTTTCGAAAGATCAAAATGTAGTCAATATCATGAAGACATATTTTTAGCTTGTATATCATAAGATTCCTAGGTCCATATCTAGGAACGACATACTAAAATATTATAGCTTAAAAAAAGAAATAATAATTAATAAATTTAGGGATTATAGTTGAGTGGTGTCCGTGACGTTAGATATCTGAATTAGTCACGACGATGTATCTTATGCATGTCTCACCGCCCATTATGTAGATTCTAGATATACACTAAATAAAAAAAATATTAGGATTCTTAGAGATTCTTGATCCTCATAATCGTCTGGCCATTTATGAGTGTATGATAAAAATCTTTAGAGAATATAAAATTAAAAATAAAATATAAAGTATTACATTAAATAATGTATCAAACAATTGAGTAGTCATTAACAAGTTTGTTATGACTAATAGAGATGGAATAATAGGAAAGATTTTCCATGTTAGATATATATGTCACATCATTAAGTTCATAATACATGCTAGAATAAAGGTTGTTTCCCTTGCTTTAGAAAACATACATAACTCACTAAAATTTTTTTGTACACCTCGCAGATAATAAGAGTTGGGTACTCTCTATTTGTCTATGGATCTATCAATTAGATGTGAGACATAATTGAAATTACACATATATGATATTGGAGTCATGTGTTGGATATAAACATGTGATATCCAACTACATCAATAGTTAGACTGACGAACTTATTATTGATGACACTGACTGGGCTACAAAATTTTCATTTATGAAATTGCTGAACATTTTTATGATACGATGAACATGTGTTCATCCGTTTATACAACTATAACTTGCATTATACTTTGGTACATATGTAACATTAGTAACATGTTTATGATATTTAAAGAAAACCCAACACTTAGATATATGGTTCTAAAGATGGAAACCAAGTACTTAAAGTACTAGTCCACCATTTTATCTCTTTATTATCTGGATGCCTGTAGAGGTGTCAAACGGGCCGGCCCAGCACGGCACGGCCCGTTTTTCACGTGCCCAGCCGTGCTGCCGTGCCGTGCCGGGCACGGTTTTTTAAATTCGGGCACGGCACGGCCCGTGGGCACGGCAAGGCAGGGCAGGCGGGGCGGGGCGGGTCGGGTCTGTTTGGACCCGACCCGCGGTCTTTTTACCGGGGGCGGGGCCCGGTTGGGTCACGAGTCACGACTCAGTGAGTCGTGACCGTGAGTCGTGACTCGTGAGTCGCGACTCACGAGTCACGACTCAGGCACGCGGGCCAGCGTGCCGTGCCAAGGCACGAGCCGTTGACACCTCTAGATGCCTGCATGGACCCAAGGGTTAAGGTCAAAGGGGTAGCGAATACCCTGACATATATTTTCTTGTGCATGGACCCTAGGGTTAAGGTCAAAGAGGTAGCGAATATTTTGACATATATTTTCTCGTGCATGAATTTAGAATACCCACCTGAAGGGTTCATTCATTAAAAGTTGACTGATCTCTTTACATACTATGATATTAGGTATGATGATAGTAGTAGTGAGGCTCCGCGTACGAACATGGATATCATATTCGGAGTTGATGACTTTTCAATTAAGTTAGCTAAGGGAAAATGATGGGATGGACCCGAATAGGAGCGAGTTGTTTCAATATTTAGATACCGATTACTACTCAATTCTATCATATTTAAATACTAAAAATCTTGATAAATTATAGTAATTATACAAGTCCACCTTTTTCATACTATCTAAGATGACATGAGATCTACTGATACATCTAATGTCGAGTATAGTATCGAAGTCTAATTTTTCTGTTGCAGTGAATGTTATTTTAAATAGGAGATCGAGATTATGTCTAAATATTATTGAGTCTTTCGCATGCATGAATAACTGGGAGGATTTTAATGATAATGAAGCATGTGATATTGATATTGAGGATGATATGATAAATGATGACTTTAATGATTGATGGTTGAGACACTTATTTCTGATATTTAATTTCAATTTACTCAATTACATTATATTTGTATTTATTTATTTTTTATTTGTGATATCACTTTGAGTTTGTACCTTTGTGAATTGATGCTTGAAACTTGAAATTTATTTTTTGTGAATTTTTATTTTGCATTGATTTTTAATTTTTATTCATATTTAAGTTTTAATATTTTATTAATTCATACACTCACACTGATACACATTTAATTTTAACATTTAAGTTATTATAATAAAAAACATAATATTTTGTTAAATTTAATAAAATAAAAATTTAAAATTTAATTATTTATTTATAATTAACAATTAACATTGACAATAAATATTAACTAGTTACTAAAAATAATAGCAAAAATTGTTAAAGTATAAAAAATATATAAACATTAACTAACCTGAATAAAAAAAATTAAATATATTAAAAATTAAAAACTAACCTGCACGAGGCAAAACTGGCCCCTACTGTCCCAACCTGACATAGTTTCATCGATTGTCGGGCCGACGAAGTGTGCCAAGCTTGTCCTTATGAAAATGTGTCAGGAAAGGGACGGCAAACCAGTCGAGCCACCTAAAACCAGGCAAGGCCAACCCAACCCATCTAACACCTCTACTTTGAATCAATTAGCCTTATCTCATTTAACTCTTCAAGTAGTACCGAAATGAAGATATGTTTGCAAAGTCTCGTCCTTATAATGATTAGCTCTAAGCTTCTTCTTCTATCATTGGTACTATCATAATAATATAGAATAGATCACTTCTACATACCTTGTTTCTATCAATTTCATAAGCAAGACGAAGGTATAAAAGAAACTATTTTTTTCTGGAAGAGGCCATGAGAAGGAAGACTTCAATTTTTATTAAAACATGCATGTCTAATGAAGAAGGAAAATATATGCTCTGTAAACAATGATTTTCTTATCTAATCAAAAGACTAATTCACGATGGGCAAGTTGGCAAGCTTTATTTAAGACGGAATTAGGTTTGATTTCCATAGCCTTGATGTGGCAAAATTAAATTATCATGAGCCCATTTTCAGATAAAAAAATTTCCATAGAGGAACGTGATAATGTCCTTTTTATTTTCTATTTATTCTAATGATCTAATATCTAATGAGTTGGCCCTGCCACAAGAACCAATGCTGCCAAAACTAAATCTTTCAAATAAGGAAAAAAGAGAATAACGAATCCTCCAAACCCATAAAATGAAAAAAGAAGAGTCGAAGGAAGAGTTGGCCAAGAGTGTCACTGTGCTTAGAGTCGCAAGCTCTTCCTATCAATAAAAAGCTTCCTACTTCTAGGAACTTTGTTGAGAAGATTATTGAACGAGAAGCATCTAATAAGGCCAAAAAGGACAACCAACCTTAGTCATTGATATTTGAGTTGACAGCCCATCCCACTCCCATCTCAAATTTTTGTTTGTTTAGGTGGGGATAGTCTTTATGTCATGAGCCTAATGAGTCAATCAATTCTTCTACCACATTGCTAATTAGGTAGGTTGGGTAGAGGAAGATCACTCTTTGATTTCAATGTGTTTACATTGCAATGGTTATAAACACTTTTTTGTTCCTATTTACAACATATCCCTTTTTTTTTGCTCTTCTAGAACTAGTACAAAAATGGGTGTTTTTTTTTACATTGTTTACCTTTGTTATTATGGGGTTTCAGGGAAGACACATGTAAAGAACCTTTTGGGTGTGCAGAGCCCATTTAACCTTTGTATTCATCTCATTCCGTATTTACTTGTGTGCGCTAAATTTTAAAGGCTTCTTGTCAAACTGGCTTCCATTTCAATCCGTGCTAGACTGATCAATATATCAATAAATCTTCAATCAAATTGGGGAATACAGCGCATCAAACAGGGAGCATTAGCCAATCTAGTACATCAATAAATGTTCCTATGCAGATTTACATCTGGTCCAACTTTGTAACTCTCCCTTTTCATCCAGTATCTTTTTTGTTTTAGAAACACATCTTGCTTTTCCATGTTTTCCCAAATCTCCTTTAAAATAAAAAAGGTAAGCTTAGAAAGGAATATGAAAACCTACTTGACTCGCTGAGTCTCTGCATCCATGCCTGGCTGATTTAAGCACGAAGGCTATACCTAGGGGAAGATAAATATAAAAAAAATTATACTTTATGAACTTGGAACACTAGATTCAATCACGACTCATGGCAGCCCACTCAAATTCTTCTTAAAATACAAGTGCTCAGTAGTTTTATCAAAGAAAAGAGTTGAAGTGCTACCAACAACTAAATTAAGCAAGAAAATCCATAAAGACATTGATTGATCCCCCTTGTCTGACTAGTCAGTTTGCAGGTTGCTTGCCCCTCTTTTTTCACCACACAGTATCTCTCTTTCTATCAATAAGCAACCAGGGGAATAGAATAAACCAATAAAACTAAGGACATTAAAAAAATGGGAATATTTTTTATATCAAAAATACTACGAGACATCAACTCAGTTATTCCTTTAAGTACATCCTAATACCCTTTTACTTATGCTTTTACCTGTTGATAAGAAAATTGTTCTGCTACAGGACATGTAGCAATTTAGGGCAAGGACGTTACCGGATAATTGTTGCCAAAGGAAAACAGGGCTAAGACATGCGAGGGAGAAGAAAGACTTGGATTTTTACCGAGATAAATTCCCTAACCCGTCAATCTACTTGGAAAGAGAAACATTCAAAATCTAACGGGTTTTACATAGCTATAGTGTTTAGCAGCAAATGAAAAAAAAAAATGGAAAAAACAAAGTAACAATCGATAAATTCTAGCAGGGACATGGAACTTAACAAAAACCAAAGAGAGATAAAGCTCCTAAAAACTAAGATTAAAGATTTGGCAGATGATACATAGAATTTTAATAGATATACTGATGGAGATTGATTGGCTTGACCATAGCAAAACAGAAACAATTCAACCAACCCTAAATCCAAAAAAATACCATTATCAGAATATGATACATATAACAGGTTCTGTAGCAAAAAGCAAACTTGTAGAAGTGAGAAACTGCATACATTAAAAAAATTAGATATCATGATTATCAAAGGGCACCAAGCTACAATAATCACACCAGACGGAAATAAAGACATGAGACTAGTTTACCTTAGATAAATAATATTGATGACCCAAAAAGAAGTTACTTGTTGATTTGATAGGAGCTCAAAAGAAGTTACTTGAGAACTAAGGCAATGTCCATAGATACAAAGCATGGTAACAAAAACACGAAAATTAGTAAGATAGAAGCTAGATTCAACCATTATAAAAATTTGGATAAAATAAACAATTTCCATATGCTGAAATAACATTAACTAAAATTCAAGCAAATTATTATTTATAAAATTTACTTAGAAAAATAAGTTTATTTATGTTTGATTTCATTTACAAGGAATATAAATGATACAAGTTAGCAGTTAAAGAGTATTTTGAATCGAGCGAGAAACGGCAGACAAATCAACTAAGATAACAATTAATATTAAAAAAGATTTGCAAAAGCAGCTATTATAAATACAATTAATATTGTGAAACCAAAATGCAAAATAATTAAAACATGGACATAGGAGATATGCAACAAGCTGGAAAAACACAATACATTAAAGGTGAAATTTTTAAATGGAAAAAAGTGTAAATACAACAGATTACCTATTGCCAAATAAAAAAGGAATCATTAAACAAGGGGATAGATGCCTCCTAACCATCTTTTTTATACACTTTTGTTAATGTAGGAAAATGATTGCTTTTTTAAATAAGAGAAAATTTTGATCAGAACCCTAGCTTTTAGATCGGGGCGAGATGATAAATTTTTTCATATGATTCCATTAATTTCCTTTATTTTGACTTTTTATTAATAAATTAGTAAAATGTGTGATCCTTATTTATGAGGTATTAATATTAAAATAAATTATTTGAATTTATTAGAAGAATGCATAATTTGTTTTTCTAAAGTAATCCATGAATTTGTGGGAAAAACATAAATTTTATTTTGGTGAACTGTTTAAAAATAAATTAAAGCAATATGTGTGTGTGTGTGTGTGTGTGTGTGTGTGTGTGTGTGTGTGTGTGTGTGTGTGTGTGTGTGTGTGTGTGTGTGTGTGTGTGTGTGTATGTATATATGTGTGTGTGTGTGTGTGTGTAAGCAAACACACACACATAAATGTATCAATAAATAAATATACATAAATATGCATACACACACGCACGCACGCACACATATAAACATGTAAATACATATATCTATATATAAGCTATCAATATTGTTTTATTATATAGTTTATGTATATAGGATTATATATATATACATATTATGTATTTATTTATTTATATACTTTGATATATAATTATAAGTGTATATTGTTATATTTTTGACTCTATGCAATCCCACATCGTTTAGATGTGGGTTTTGCTTCTCCCCATGTGCCTATAAAAGTGGCTTCCCTATATGTATTAATTACACTTCTTTCCATACTTTGAGGGCATTTGTAGTATTACCCAATTATTTGGGTATTTACTTTTTGGCTCAATTTCTTAGGAAATTGATTTGTAGCCCCAAGTTTGTAATTCTCTTTGAATTAGTGGAAGTTGTTCGTTGGCGCCCGAGGATATAGGTATTTATACCGAACCTCGTTAAATTTTGGTGTGCTCTTTTTCGTTTCTGTCTTTAGTTATTCTACTTGTTGCATTATTTGGTGCGTTTGCATAACATATATACATATACATGTATGTGTGTGTGTGTAGATAACATCTATATATTCAACTGTATATATATACATATGTATATGTAATGTATAATATATATACACACACAGGTACACACACACACACATGCATTAAATTTATCGAATTCAAAGACCATAATAAGATCTTATTCTATGTTCACTTTTTTCAGGCTTCATCGAGACTTGCAATTACGTAAGGGTTGTCATCATCTTCTTATTTCAACTCAATTTTGCGAGTGCTTTTATTAAAAGGTTCATTTTTGTTGGGTGCTCGAATGATCGGCTTCTATTGCACTTATTATTCGCTTTAGTAGTGATTGTTGTCGTCATATGAATAGTACCATATATGTGAACAGTATCAAATTTATGAATGGTGCACGATGAAAAATAAATATAGAGATAGATGGATCACCATATTTAGGTAGAAAGTCCTTCAAGGTGAATGGAAAAATTATGGGACAAACTCCAATTAATCTTTCACTATCACAAAGTGGTATACAATACAATTACTCCAAAAATATACTATTCTTGGATATATTAAAGAAATAGAGATGATCTCGCATTCTTCGTAGTGTGGAAATTCCTCAATTGAGAGCAACCTTCTCATTTGAGTCTCTTTCTATTTTTCTCACTTACTTTCTATTCTTTCTCCCTTCTTTGCTTCTTATCGTGTTAGAAGTCATACTTAATTAGATCTCCTTCACTTGCCTTCAATTTATAGGCAAGGGAAGAAGAAAATCTTGACATGATTTATGGCATGGAAGAATGAGAAGACATAAATAATTCAAAAGAGAAAGAAGAGAAAAAAAGTGGACTGTTGGAGATATCACATGACTGTGGGCTTTATCAATGTGGTTGTTGAAGATATCACATTGATGTGAACCCCATCAAATTACATGGTGTGGACCCAATCAAATCTTCCCTCCATGCCAATGCATGTGACTGAAGGTAGAAGTTGCCTTGGATCATTAGTGAGATCCCATGCCAACAAGCTTGGAACATAACTCCAATTTTTGTATTTGAACAATTTTTGTCATAATGTCAATTGTGTTCTTATTTGTGTGGATCTTCTTCAATTGGAATATCTTTAGTTGTATAGCATCATGAACCCAATGGTATCTGACTTCAATATGCTTTGTCCTAGAGTTATAGGTAACATTCTTGCTCAAGTCTATTGTACTTGGCTATCACGAAATACTACATACTCATCTTGTTGCATCTCTAGTTCTTTGAAAAAAATATTTATCCATACTATCACTTTTCCAACTTTGGTAGAAGATATACATTCAGCTTTAGTTGTGGATAAAGCAACACACTTTTTGTAACTTGGATTGTCATGATATGGCCCCCCTACAAAAATAAACAAATAACCATATGTAAATTTTTTACCATAGGTCATTAGCCAAATCTGTATATGTGTAGCCTTCAAGAACTAGTTTTTTATTTTCCAAAACTTAAACAAAGTTTGGAAGTTCCCCTCAATTATTTGAATATCAACTTTACTACTTCCAAATGCACTTTGCCAGGATTTTCCAGAAATATGCTCACTACCCCTACTATATGAGCAATGTATGACCTTGTACATACAATAGCATAAATGAGACTTCCTATAACTGATGAATAAGGAATAGTTACCATTTTCTTCTTTTCTTCTTCTATTGAAGGGCATGACCCCTCGCTATGTTTGAAATGACCACCAAAAGGTGTGTGTGCTAGTTTAGCCTCTGTTGAATCTTTCAAGAATTCGTTCAACATATCTTTGTTGTGACAACCATAAACTTCTATTTCACCTATCACGAGTGATCTCCATCCATACGATTTGCTTGGCTGGGCCAAGATCTTTCATAACAAAGGACTCGCCCAATTCTTCATTTAATTTGCTGATTTGAGCTGTGTCCTGGCCGACCATAAGCATATCATCTATATATAATAGTAGGATAATAAACATCTCACTAAAAAATCATTTGAAGTAAACATAGTAGTCTGCTATAGTTCTTTGGTACCCATTGCCCACTATGAATGAGTTGAACGTTTTGTGCCATTGTCTTGGAGCTTGGTTCACTCATACAGACTCTTTCTCAATTTATAGACTATGTCTTCTTTCCCTTTGAATTCAAACCCTTCTAGTTGAAGCATGTAGATCTTTTTATCAAAATCATTATGGAGAAATATAGTTTTAACATCTAGCTACCCTATCTCGAGATCTTGATTAGCTACTAACCCCAAGATGATCATGATTGATGATTATTTTTCAATATGAAATATAAATTTCATCGAAAAATGTGCCTTTCTTCTAGTTTAAGCCTTTTACCACTAAGTAGGCTTTGAATTTTACCAGGTCTTTTTTGCCATATTTCATCGGATTGTATACTCATTTGTTTCTTAGTGTTTTTTACCTCTGAGTAATTTCACAAGCTCATAAATATTATTCTTCTCGAGAGATTCCATCTCTTCTTGCTTGGCTTCATCAATGTACCTTTATCTTTACTAGTTTGTGCTTCCTGGAAGCTCGCTGGTTCTCCTCCATTAGTCAGCAAAATGTATTATGAGGATGGATATTAGTACCTAGCTTGTGCTCTCGGTTTGATCTTATGAGTTGCAATTGTTCATATTCCTATCCTAGAACCTGCTCCCCTAATCATCATGCTCCTATGATGGTATGTTTTCTTCATCACTCTCATCAGAAATTACTTATGGAGTTTCACCCTCATTATGAGCATCTTCTTCACTTGTGAGTTGTTTGGGAGGATTGATAATTACAACTATGATAATTTTTTTTGACAGTTACTCTTCTCTGTTAGAATCTTTCATTGTCTGATCTTCATGAAATATAACATCTCTACTTTTGATAACTTTCTTGCCTCCGAATCCCAATATTTGTAGCCGAACTCCTCATTTGCATAGTCAATTAAAATGCAAGGTAAGGGTTTGTCATCTAGTTTCGATCTCTACTCCTTTGGTATGTGTATGAATACTTTGAACCTGAACACCTTCAGATGATATAGCATTGTTTTGAGGGGTGCCTAGGACCGTCTTCTCATGTTGAATCCCATGTTTGGAAAAATATTCTTTAAATTCATGAGAAATGTATTACCCTCAATTATCTATATGAAGGTACTTCAAGGGCTTCTCGGTATCTCTTTCCACCATGGCATGAAATTGTTGTAAGTTCTGGAACACCTAATCTTTTGACTTCTACAATTACACACATATTTTTTTTGAAGCATTGCCAAAGAAGGTTATGAAATATTTGTATCCTCCTAAACTTCCTACCTCTATGGGACCACAAATATTAGAATATACAAATTCTATTATTTTCATCTTCTTGTTAGATTTGCTGCTAAATGAAATTATATATTACTTTACAAGTAAGTAGTAATCATAAGGATCGAGTAGTGTATATTTGTCAAAGAAAATAATGTTATTCTTTACTAAAATTTGTAGCCCCTTCTGACTCGTGTGAAAAAGTCTCTTGTGCCACAAACTTGGTGAGGAATCTATTGCTACATTTAACCCACTTTTACATATCTTCCCAAAGGTCATGTATAACATACAACAAACTTCTCCTTTTGTAATAACTAGCATTCCTTTGGTAAGTTTCTATCTAACATTGCCAAAATAATTCTGGAAATCTTATTTATCTATGGCTATTTTAAACATCAAGTTGAGGCATAAATCTGGAACATATCTCACATATTTTAGCATCAACTAGTAACCTATCTTGGTCTGTATACAAATATCTTCAATTCCTGTAATATAGAGATGGTAGTGTATCCCATCTTTACACACCCAAAGTGTCATATTTTATAAATGCTGAACAATTCTTTATTTGGCATAATATGGTATGATGCATTAGTATTAACCACCCATTCAATCATCTGGTCACCAATATGTAGACATTCATAAATGACGACTGCAACATCTTTATCACTACATGTGATAGGAGAAATGGTATTCTTATTCTCTTATTAAGCCTCATTGACAAATAGATATTACTAAACTATTATAATCTACTAGATGTCTTAGACTATTTTAGTAAATTTCTTTTTTTTAAAGCGAGAAAAATAACTTTCATTCTCACTTGTACTATTAGGTTAATTACATAATGCATACACTCAACATAAAAATATTACCTAATTAATTATCTCAAATAATTTTAATAAAAATATTAATGACTTCCCCATTATAAAAAATATTATTGAAAGTAATACTAATTCTTTTATTTTGAATATTATATTTTCTAAAAATTCTATTCATACAGTCATATTTGGTAGACAACATGAGGATAAAGGGTTTCAAAAAATCTTATTAATTCTTTTTATTAAGTTTTCATTTTGAATATATATATTGTGCATTGAGACATGCAAATGATGTATTATTGTGACTAATCTAGATATCTGACTTCATGGATATCACTCTATTATATTTCTTAAATTTATTAATTATTAATTATTTTTCTAACTCATAATATTTTATCTTGTTATTTCTAATTGTAGACCTAGCATTCCTATGATATGGACATTGAAAGTAGGGAAACATAATATTGACTATCTTAAAAACTTAATTATGATGAAGGATTATCATATGATATTAATGTTGAAAGTAATCCTATGATATGCCATATTTTATCATATTATTCCTACTTATACCTAGTAACTTTGTAGTATAATCTACCAGAACCCTATATCGCTAGGCACAACTTTTCTTATTTCAATGGCACCAAAATAGGAAACCAATATATCCTTTTGATGATGAGAATTATAGAGAACCAGAACCTTCAAACTTGTAGGCATTACTCCTTTTCCAAAAGTCATGTTCTCAATCCTGTTCTTCCTCCATAAATCATGACCTAATATATATGTATAAATTATTAGAAAGAAGAACGATGCACAATTGGTTGTGTGTTCTAGTTCCAATGGTCTGCTCATTCATCCCACACATGTTTGTCATCTATTTTTCTAATTAGCACGTACCTGTTTTTGTAATGAATTTAAAGTATTGGTTGAAGGGATATTGTGAAGTACATTTTAGTATGTTATGCATTCGTCATTTCATAATATTTTTTATAGTATAGTCTAGTTATTCCACAAATAGGGGCCTAGGCAGGAGAAAGGAGAATAGCTACTTACATGAGCTTGGCTTGATTACCCCTTTAGTTTTGGTGTTACCGGGCTTCAAGGTTGCTTGCATACTTGACTTCTTCACTCCATCATTGACCCATGATCAATGTCTTAATCTACTAGATATCTTGGAATTGCTCTTGTCTTTAGGATCGACCACGTACAAGGGAAAGAATCATTCATTTCTATACTCAAATAGGCCCCTAACTTTCATTTGAATGCTGACCAAAAAATATCTTTTTATGTGGGATCCAACCACCACTTATGCAAAGTAGCATAGGGATCATTATTCAAAGACATACCATGTAATACCAATCAAAGGACTAAATGTATCACACCAATATGATTGGCCAGGTGAATGAATTAGTTGTGGACTGGGGGAAAGAAGCTAGAAATGATGTCTATAGATAGAGGCTTTCAATCGAGGTGATTGATACCATAGAAGTAGTAGGACTCCATGCTCAGCTAACTCTAGCTAGGAATTCGACTCGGTCATTAATTGGATAGCATCTGCTTTCTATGTCCTTTTGTACAAGTCCAAAATACTCTGAAAGTTGTCGCAGATGTAAGTTGACCATTTGGTCATTCCGGCTATCCATCTGCAAAAGAAGTTGAACAACCAATCCTACCATTTCTTCAAAGGCATTAACTCAAAGTTGCACTTGACCATAGTAGTGGACACTCATGTTCTTGTCCTCCACAATTAGAATAATGTACTTGGCACACTAGAACCCACATTGTCGCTATGAATTATGGATTCCATTAAGCTACCAATGCTGCAATCATATAAGAAGCTTAAAGACTCTCATTAAGGTTGAATTCATCGGACACTTTTTGCACTACTATCAGATGCACCTCATATGCCACTACAAGCTAGTATTAAATTCCTTTGATTTCATTATGGCTTGAAGTGTCAAGGAAGGGACTTGGACGAAATAATACCATAGGCTCCCAAGCTAGGGGAGTAGAGAAGATAGTAGGGACTAGGGCTCTCTCAGTGAATGTCAACCTTATAGAACATTATGGATCTTAAGGTTTAGTTAAGATCTAAGATTTCATTCTTTCTTTAAGCTTATTTAAGGTCATTTTGTAGGTTGAATTCACTTACATTCCGGAAGCAAATGTTAACTATTTCTCTACCCAAACAAGGGCTAAGCACCAATTCTATAAGCCTTTGCATGCTAGACTAATTAATGACAACCCTTTGATTGTAGTAGTAGTGTGATTGTTGGTCCGACCAGGTCAGATCCATATGCCTAGATGGCCAATGAATACCCTGAAGCACTTCACTCACTTGTTTGAGTTATCAATTACTGATCACCAATGTTGCTCTGTGAGTAGAGCAAATGAACATTAATCCAAGTAAAAACTTTTTCCCCAATAGTTACATTGTGTATTAGTGCCTTTATTTTCACATGCAACTCGATTAAAACTAGAAGTCGATCATAGTCAAGTACTAGTGTCATTGATAGAACCTTTCTTTCACTGGCTCTGCTTGGCCGACTACCTACTTTCTTCTCCCATCTAACTACTTTATTCAACACATACTTCTTTCTAAATACCATCAAGCCTCACTCTAAATGCAAATGATAATCAGAGAGTCTGTGGGGGGTCATACTGATCTAGCTATATCCACAAGCATACCTAAATTACAAGGGACCATTTGTTCTTTTTGTCAAGGCAGTAAATGTATGCAGGTCTAGCACCATAGGCATTAGTTAGGTTAGAACCATACCTTGAACTATCGCTTGGTGATTTCCTTCTTGTTTGAGTTATTTGGCATAAGTAAGGCAAAGACAATGCAAACTTTTTCTTGGATCCATTTAGTAGCTATATTGAAACCTCAAAAAGAGAAGTAACATCTAGACTAAAGTCTTACTTTGAATTAATCTATTTAGTTATTACACTACATGGGACAATCCAATAGATTAGGACAAAAAATATCTACTTACTTTATCTAATGCTTTCATAGATGTGGGTAAAATTCTTCTTCTTTCCAAATAGTAATGAAGTAGTTTTTTTTTCTTATGAAAAAATCATTGATATCCGGAAGGATAGATTCCTTTTTCTGGCTTGTGAATTCTTAGAGAGTATTCTTTCAAGTCATTTGAAACAATCCTAACTCTGAAGGTTACTACTTGACTTTCTAATACTAGCTATTTGAATTGAATAAAGCTTCCTCTTTTCAAATACGCTACTCCATGAGCCCCATAATGGAAGGAGTACATGGTCACTCCTTGATTCTTGGCACTAAAATGGTTTGCTTATTGACTTGTTCCCAAGCCATGCATGATCTCGATTCTTTCTACCAGAGTATAAGAGAATAGTCTCTAAGCCCTATCATGCAAAGAAAGGTCTAAAACATATGGAAACTGTGTACCTATTTGAACTGGCGAAAGATTAAAGAGTCATTAATGACATTACCAAAGCCCATGAAGTAGGTCTTGGTAGATTTTGAGGATGTCATGCATAATGAGCTCCATAATAAGAAACTACCTCAAAGGAACGTTGATCATGGACCTTGTGCCAGTCAAAAATGCACCAACCCACCCAATTTATTTTGTTAGATTAGGTCTATCTGGTCTAAAGTTGTCAGAATGAATCATTTGTTGTATCAATAAAGAGGGGTCATTGATTGGCCCCCTCTTTTCAATCATAAAAGCTGGCATCGACTAGCTTTGCTATATGGATGGACACAAAGATGGCATGCAACAAAAATGCAAAAGATAAGAGAAAGGATTCCTGACCCATCAACCACAAATATGTAGAATGAAGGTAGCTTGTTGACTCTCAGCCACTATTTTTTTGACATAAAGAGAATGACTTTGCTTATGCCCTTGAGCAGTAAAGAAAGCAAGTTAGGTGGACTTAGATTCCATTCAAAGTAACATAATAGGATTTTATCTATCTTCAACTCTTCTCTAGATCTTTGATTTTTCGAGAAAAGGTTCCATCCATCAATATCATTATAAGGTCAACTCAACCTTACCAGATCATGAGTTAAGTGAATTGAAAATGTACATTGCTGAAATACATGGAATAATTCTACCACTTCTACTAGGATGCCTTTTTGGTGCTAGTTGAATGTAAAGTCATAGCTATTGTGCAATGATGAAAAGGTCTTGGTGCAATAGGATTGTCCAGATTGTTACAACCTTTAGTAGATGGTTTGAAATTAATAATAAAAGAAACTTTTTCATCAAGTAGTGCAAATTCTCCCTTGTTAGAATGACTCCAGTGGCTACATTTATGTTAAGACTAGTTACTCCTGCCATAGTACCTTTTATTTATGGTATAGTCTTATCAGATCTGAACATGATGCTACTTTTTTTTGTAATATTTTTGTTGGGTGTTTATGAAATTATTATAGCAGGTTAGCCTAATAATTAGGGGGCGTACATTCAGTCTCCTATGAGACTAAGAGCAAGAAGTCAAAATGGGTTTGTGCCGCAGGTGTTGAATGATCTACTCTATGTATGTTTGGGCTAACAAGTGTAAGGGCCCATCAACCCTTTCTTTCATTCATCAAGATGGCCCTGGTTAGTTATTTAATGGGGCCGAGATCAGTCCTCAAAAAGAGATATTTCTATTTACACCTCAGATCAAGAAGAAAGGTAACTTGTCAAGCTATCCTTTCTTATTTAATCTGAATAAAGATTTAATTTCTTTGAAAAGGTTGTTCTTCTTTTTTCTTTGTATTTGAACAAGCAACTAAGGACTATAGGTTTGGCTACTTGACTTATGAATGAAATGAGAATATTTTATTCAAAATGGAAAAGATGTTGCTTTATAAGACAAGACATTTGTCATTAGTACGATATAGTATAATAGGTAATAAAGTTAGTGAAGACACATATGATAGTATATAAGAAAGCATCATTGCATAGCATTCATTCAACTATGCTATGCAAAGGTTATGAATCCACTTAGTTCAATGTTATGAGAGTCATGGTGGAACGCCATACCTACATAAAACAATAGTTCATTGACTTTCGAAGGTAGTACCTTTCGCTCATTTACTTAAAAGGAAAAAGATAAAAGTCACTTCGCACCACAGATAGACAACTTTATAAAAAAAATGTTTTCGAAACTAAGAAGGGTTCCCCCCTACAAATTCATAAATCTAAATAGCATGCCAAAAAAAACGAAAAAGGATGGTGCTATATGCATTTGCATTTTTTTGAAATGAAAAAAAATGTCCTGTATCATTGTGATCCTCTTCTTGTGATTGGGATGAGGTAAAGGCCTCCCACCCAATGGGCGAATATAATTGAAGTTTCCTTAGGTAGCCACCAACCAAAAATTATCTTGACACTTCCGTGCCAATTAATTGAAAGTCATGATTTCCTTTCAAAAATAATACTCAATGAGGATATTGGAGTATTCACTTTTTTTGACAAGTAATAAATATTAATAATCAAAATATTTTGTACAATCTATAGATTTAAACAATTACATTCAGCCTTGAATACAATATAAATTTCTGTTCTGATCTTCTGGGGTATTATATCTGAATCTTGTTTATAAGGGATCAGTTCTCTAACAGAATTGATGTAATATAGAATATTATAACTAAGAGTTCACCTTTAATGTGGGAGTCATATCATCTCTGAGAAGGATGGTAACAGGTAAATATCGAGACATGCACATGTTTATGACTTGCAAGGTAGTAACATCCCAAGTAAGTTAATTTCACTCATATGATTCCAACTAGTGAGACTTGAAGGGTATATATTTTAATAATGAGAGTATGATAGTTAAAAAGTTGAAATTACAAGTGCTTATAAATTATATTAATCATTGGACTTACAATAATTATGGTTGGTGAATAAGAGTATGAATATGAAGTAACCATCAATGATAGTTGACGAATTTACCTAAAAAGTATGAAATCGTGAATGAATTTAAATTAATGATGAATTATTATCTCAATAGTGATGTACCAATGAGACAACTATCATTAGACCATCATGATGAAGGGCTCAATAGTACCAACTATCTTGTATGCCAATAGAACAAAATATTATTTGCATAATATTCCAACCTTTATTTCATGTTCAGCATAAAATATATCTAAAAATTTAATGTTATTACATAAATTGAATAAATTAGACTCTAGAACCAAGGTTTATTAAAATCATAGTATCTTTTCTACTAAGAATGAATTTCCTATATAATTGAAATTTTGATATAATCCCTATAGAATCAATATCTAGACATAAATCCATTATATTACTTGTTTGACCAATACACTTATGAATCTTTGTTGATGGAATAACCTCATTAGCAAGCCTTTTGGAATGATGCCTAAACAAATTAAATTATATATAATATTAAAATCATGACAACATAATATTTTGGTCAAATTTTTTGAATTTACTCTAGATATAAAATATGAATCTACACTAAGAATTAGCATTAAGTCTAACATCTCTTGCTTATATGTTATTTGCTTCAATGGTATGCTTCTCTTCTTAAAATAATTTAAGCTCACAAATAATCAATAGTATCTCTAATAATATCATTGAAATTTTATTAATGGTTTCATGTTGACGCACAAAATTAATACGATCTTTCATTTCTAGCAAAAATAGGCAAATAGAATATTTTTTGATATTGTTATGATCTAGAAAATGTTAATTAGAAATCCAATGATTTGAATAATATATAAATTTTATTGAAGCAAAAATAAACATGATAAATACTAGACTTGTTGTGCATGCATACACCCCATAGCTACTAGAAAAATAGTAATATACATTAAGACAAGCAAGAATGAGTATAAAACACTCAATCTCAACTACATAAATATAAACGTGATAAATTACAAAGTAGTTTGACAACTATCATATGCTCTCGATGCCTAGATCTTGTTAATCTCAATGAAAATTATTAACATAATGTCATTATTGACGTCCTTAAAAGGTAGTAACCATGATTCCTCGACTTTGTTAAAGCACAACCAATTTTATTGTAAGTAGTGAAACATGAAAACCAATTGATATTCATCTACAACATGAACAAGACCTCGAAATAATCAAAATAATTTTTGGGGATACAGATATATTTACACATAATAAATGGCTCAAATTAGGGGTCCTCATGACATGGCATTAAATTTAATCACTAAATAAATAAACCAATTTTGTATAATTATATATATACATATATATTTACATCCAAACTTAATTTTTAAATAAATCAATTTTCATATTATTATAAAAATATAACTAGTAATAATAATTTAAAAATACAAGTAAAAATTTAATTAAGAGCTTAGATACTCAAAGAAATAATAAGAATATCCTAACTTTTAAGAAGTGGTCTGAAAATAAAATATGATTTCATCTCACTATCCAATATTATTTTTATTGTTGTCAACCAGTTAACCATGGCTTGGAAACTACTCATGACTATTTATATAAATTCCTTTCTGATATTTTATGTTAGCTAAGGGTCAGATTAGGTCTTCTTCCTCATGTTTTTTTGTTTATCAATTCAATCTATTACAAAAACCTATCCACATTTTTAGATACAAAAATGTGATTGTAAATACTTTTGTAACTCATTGTATTGTGGTTGGAAACTTGTAGTATAATCTTATACAATGTTATCGATCAAGTTTTCCAATTTCATTTCACAGGCAACTAGATTATATAAATCACTAATTCTTAAAACATCTTAATTAATTATTTCTTTTTCCATAGGGAAGGAATAACTTCTTTGGAAAAATAAAGATATCAAATTGCATAAAAATTAATTAATTTCGCTTTGACACTGCATGATGGATTTAAAACAAGACCTAAATATCAAAACAAGTTTCAAAACATTTTTTTGAACCCACGAAATGGTTAATTAGTTTTTTCATGGTTTTAAATGGTTTAATTTATACATCAAAATTATATCAAACTTGGAAGAATTCACACAATATATCAAAACAAGAATTTTTTTGTTTCATTTGAAGAAATCATAGCTTCGATCTATATAAACCTAGTCAAACACAAATATCACCCTAATATTATAGCCATGGGTGACAACATCGAAAAGAAATCAACCAACAAAGACATGTCGTGAAAAATAAAATGGTAAAACCCCATCCACCCTATCTATGTTCATCATGTAGACTAACCCAGCATAATTCTTGTCTTTTTATCTTTGGTATAGCATAACTACTATACATGGGTTTAGCCCATGAGCATGGAATTAATGGTCAAAATAAGATTGGCATCTTTGATAAAAAATGTAACATTGTTACAATGCCTAATTTTAAGGTTAGGTAATAATTAAAATTTATTTGGGTGATGCACCCTTATCCAATAAGTATATAATTAAAATAAATAATAAAATAGATCTTTAATCCAATTTTTGTTATCGCATGGATTGTAAATATAATTTGATCTTGGTATAATTTGATCTTGGTATAAATCCTAGATTTTAAGATTGGTTCATCTTATTATATGTGATGTGTTTATAAATAGTTTGGTTGTGATGGTACTCTATCATAGAATGAAGGATAGATAATTGTATAAATGAACTTTTTTTCTATCAACATATAATGTATGATTAGGTGTTGGGACTTTCTCAATGATAGTTCCTTTATAGCTACCCACTTGGTACTTTACCACGAAGATAATAAATCATTTTTTGTTGAAGGTCATTCACAAGTGATAACCTTTTAAGCAACTATATAATTTCACTTAATATTTGCTTAGAAATGCATTATTGTTCTCTGATTTATTTTCTTTTTGATGAGAATTGATGTGATAATAAAAATATTTATGCTTTAGACTTCAATAGCATCATACTCTCACAATTAACATATGATTTTCCTTATGTTTCACTGATAACAATTACATGATCAAAAGTAGCTCACATAACTATCACCACCATATGAGTTACTTTCATTTGTGATTTCTATGTGACTTACATATCACTATCCTCGATTAAAATAGGTAACTCACACTTTAAAGATGAAACTCTAAAAAAATATTTTATTTAATGCTTAATATCAATGGAGAGCCGATTCCTTTATGACATGCATAACTGATTGGCCTTTAAGAGTATTTGTATTTTTTGGATTCGTATGTTTCATTCTTATAATAATTAAACTTATCTCAATTTTTAGTATTAGCATATAAGTTTGTCTCATATATCATGACCAAAAGGAATGTGTCACTTTCTTCCTACTATAATGCTAGAGTGGTTTTCATGATTTACATGTCACTGTCCACTGTTATAATCATGCATAAACCCACCAATATCCAAAATCAATATTAAAATTATATTTCACTCCCAATACATCAATAACCAAACAAAATCATAACCAAATATCTATTTTAATCATAAATTTAGTGTCCATCACACATAATAATATTACACCAACCTTATTCTTTATTTAGCCCATTAATGGGGAGAATGACATATAAAATAATTAGAATTTTTTCTCGTACAAATTTATGTTCCCAATTATAATCCTTAGAAAAATCATGGATTCAACCCACTAAATTTCTCAATAATTATTTATTGAACCTTGATTTTCCCCTAGGAGAAGGTCAATTTCTAGTCTTGCTTCCTATTATGTATACTTGTGCATTGTATGCCCATTGTTGCTCATGGATGTCTCCAAAATTTGACTATTGGAGCTATTGGTTTCAATTATATATGCTTCTCATCGCTTTTATCGGGATTTTTCTTTTTCATTTTATAGTCTTGCATATGGTGTGGGTTTTATTAGTGGAAAGCCATGATGGTGGATAAAATTTGCAACTTTGGTCTTTTGGTTTTATAATACAAAATTATGGTTTGGATTTTTAGTTATATTACACAAAGTTATAATATTGGATAAGACCCACACCATAACTTTAGTCTCTACCATTTGGTTGAAAAGTTGTGATATTAAGAATAGTCATGATGATGCATTTTATCTTTCTAACACAAAGTCATGGTGCTGGGTGTGGTCTCAACTCTGGTCTCTTTCCTTCATGTTGATTGTCATGATGTTGGAAAACGTCGTGATACTAGAAAAGTCATGAAGTTGTATTTTGACTCTATATCATAAAATCATGGTGCTAGATATAGTTGTGGCTTTTGTATTTTGCATATGTAACACAAAATCATGATATTAGGTATGATAGTGGCTTGTGCAATTTGTTATTGTTGCACAAAGTTATGGGTATGGTCAAGACTTGTGTATTTATCTTCATTAGTACAAAGTCATGGCACTAGATGAATGACCACAACTTTAATCCTTTCTCTGGAGCAAAGAGTCAGAATGCATTTATTGGTCATGAGTCAAATTTAGATCTTTGTAATATTTTGTATCAATAGTCTTGATGCCAGATCAACATTATGGTTTTGACTTGAGTATTCTATGATTTTTTTTAAATAAAATGTCACAGTATTAGAGGCTAGAGTGGCTATAAGTGACATTAGGATACTTAGTTGATACAATGTAAAATTAAAATTACGATCATAAATTTCTTATGATTTTGTTTGTTTATGACTCCGAGAAAGCAATGCATATAAAATAAAAAATTTCATAGTTAAATGATTATGAAATAATAGTTGTAGATGTAGATGTGTCAAATGGGCCATGGCATATTGGCATGGCCCATCTTTGCTAGGCACAACCATGCCACCCTGCCATGCCAGCCCTAGAATGAGAATCATCTGGCCATCCCAACATGACACGGTAGCACGGCCGAGTGAAGCACCGTACCAGATCATTTTGGATTTTTCCAAGTTACGTGGACATATTTTTAAAAAAATTATAACTAGCTCCATCAAGCGGTCACCTGATGGGATTTGACCTAAGACCCTTAGCTGGTCTAGAGCCCATGGGTGGCTAGGCGAGTGAATCATGCCTTCGGGCTAGGCACATGGGTCGTGCCTAGCCTAACACAAGGCATAACTTATGTCAGCCCAGCATGACATGAACCATGCCAATGGAGCGGCATGGCCCAGGACTAGGCATGGTTCTAGATTTAGTCGTGTTGGGACAAGCATGGCTAAATTGGGCGGTATCATGGATTGTGCCCGAGCTACCTAGTCTAGTTGGCACCTTTATAATAGAGTTATGGTATATGAAGATTATCATAATTATTTATCTAAAATTTTAAAGAATAAATAATGAAATTACTTTAAAAGCACCCAAATCAATGAGCAAGTCATAGCATATCAAATACTATGACCCCCTGCTCTCCTCCTTGTCATCTACACCAAGTCATACATGTCACAAAAATATATATATAATTTAACAACTATTTACCAAATCATTCAAAATATTGATTTCATGAAATCATTCTAAATATAACCTTTTTTACACAAATACATCATGATAATTAAACCAAATAGTTTTTATTATTTTGGTATTTTGCATATCAAACAAACTCACAAAATAAAGTCATTATTTTGGGATTCGTAAATGGTACTCAATGCTTTGTGTGAATGCCTATATCTTTTTTTTTTTAAATCAAATACTATAGAAAAACTAAAGTTGTAGTGTTGGATATGACTCAACTTTAGTCTCTTTCCTCTGATTCTATCACACAAAGTTGCTTCTTTGAATTTTCAATTCTATAACACAAAGTTGCAGTATTGAATATGTCCCAAAAATTTGGTCTCTATCCGTTGGTTGATTTTCATGATATTGAGAAAAATCTTGATGATATATTTTACCTTTGTAACACAAAGTCTTGGTGCTGAGTGTGGACAGATCTTTGATCACTTTCTTTCAGTTGATTGTCATGATGCTATGAAAAAGACATGGTTTTGGAAAAGGTCACAATGCTGCATTTTGCCTTTATATCTTAAAGTTATGGTGTTGGGTATGATTCTTGCTTGTGTATTTTATCTTTGTACTACAAAGTCATGATACTATATGTGACTGTGACTTATACATTTTTTTATTGTAGCACAAAGTCATGACATCAGGGATGATCATGACTTGTGCATTTATCTTCTATAGTACAAAGTAATTATACTAAATAAATGGTCATAACTTTGGTTTTTTTTTTCTCTAGAGCAAATAATCACAATGAATGTATTGGTCGTGACTCAAGTTTGGGTCTCCATAATATTTTGTAGCAAAAAGTTGAATGCGAGATCAATGTCGTGGTTTTGACCTGAGTATTCTATGGGTTTTTTTAAATAAAAAGTCACGATGCTAAAGGCTATAGTGACTATTAGAACCATTGGGATACTTGGTTGATACGATGAGTCGTAATCATGCATTTCTTATGATCTTGTTCAACTGTGACTCCTAGAAAGCTTCTCATACAAAAGAATATGTTGCATAGTCAAATAATTGTAACATAATTATGGTAGAGTCATAGCATATGAATATTATCATGACTATTTATGTTGAATTTTAGCCAAGAATATATAACTAATCTACTTTATAAGCACTTAAATATATGATCAAGTCATAACATATCAAAGACTATGGTTTGTATGACTTTTTGTTCTCCTCCTAGCCATCTACTCCACCAAACCACACATTTCACATAAAGATTATCTAATTTAAAAACTATTTATTAAAATCCTTCACAATATTTATTTCATTAAATCATTCTAAATATAACCTTTTTAGGCTAATATGTCATGATAAATAAACCAAATAGTTTTTTTTAGTTGGTATTTTGTATATCCAACAAACTCACACACTAAAGTCATTACTCATCATCGAGTAATTAATATCTGACTTTAAAAAGTTGACTTCCTTCATTCTTAATAAATATTTGATACGATTGGGTTGAAGTATGATAGTGTATCTAGTTGGTAGGGATACCTCTTCATAGATTGGAAAAGAATTACGATAGGATTTGAACTTCATAACTAAATTTTGGGATTGATAAATAGTACTAGATGCTTTGTGTGAATGATTTTATTTTTTTATTGTATTGTATACTATACAAAAAATTCTTGCATTGCATCCCAATCATTACTCTATTTAATATATGTAGCTAGACCATCAATAATTGTGTACCTCCATCAATGATCTCAGCTATCTAGACCAGCTTTTTAGTAGACGTTTCACTTCATCTTTTCTCCTTCGTTCTTATTTTGGCATTGACTATCTTTGTGGATTGCTTCATTGGATTTTTTTTTCAATTGGTTTCTTCATAAAGCCATGACTTTTTTCATTGCAATGAAATTATGTTGAGTTGCAATTTGAGCTTTAATTCTCTAACTCCAAAGTCATGATCTTGTGTATTGCTGTGGCTTTTGCCTTTGTCTTTGGATCTCCAAAATCATGAAACTATTAGAAGCCATGACTTTCATGAGTTCTTCTTCATCTTTATTCCTTCTTTAAGCATGTCCAAAATTTTTATTTCATCCAAGTCCCCTTCTATCAGTTTTGATAGAAGGCATTCTAGATTGATGTTGCGCATATTTACCTTTAGGCTTTTAGAATGAAGCCAAAAAAAATAGTGAGTGTATGGTTTTGGTACCCATGCTTCTACATTTTATTCAACTTCTATTTAGAGTCATTCATCATCTTCTTCCAATTACAATAACATATTTGATGAGAGGTCACATGAGAAGATGCAGGAAATTCATGATATATTGCAAAGGAAACATGAGGAATTGCAACAAAAGAATGAATAGATGCAAAAAAATTAAAGAAATGAAAAAAAAGAGGTTGAAAGAATGAAAAGATATGAGAAAATATAATAGAAGATTTTTATGATAAAGAAAATAATATACAAGTCGGTCAAAACATCATCTATTTTTTATCATTTTGAAGAGGATCCATCCAGATCTCTAGAGGATACTACTCATCATGATAAGGACTCATAGTTGTTTGTGATATTGTGCTACTAATTTTTTGCAATGAAAGTATTTGTTGGGAAATTATGGTTTTTGTAATATTGTTTTATAATTAAGTTATGGATTATTTATTGTAATTGATGGACATTTTTGTTTGTTATCAGACGTGTTATTTTATAGTTGATGTTAAGTGAATATCATTTGATAAATAATATGTAGATGTGCTTATTTACTTACAAATTATATGATTTCTATATGTATTTTTATATTCATAGAAACTCCACAAATGAGTCATGTTCATGTTGTAGACACTAAAAATGGAAAAAGCATTTCTAGATCCATTTCTAATGTAGAAATGGATCTTGTGTATGTATTTTATTACATCACTAATTTAGAAATAGAATTTGTGTTTCTATTATATTTCGGTGCTAAATTAGCTATGGAATCCGAGATCCTTTTTTTGTCACTAATTTTAGTGATGGAAAATATATGTTGTGCATTTTAGAAATACCCCAGCCTTAGATTTTTGTACAAAAATAATACATATAAAAAAAAATCCAAAATTTAAGTTGGGGTTCAAAAAAATGCCCAAACTAGTACATATGGAAACACTGTGGCAATGATCGTCATTAAGAACAGCGGTCATTGCCATATTATTGATTTTTTAAAATTAGATGCTAGTGTTGTGAATGCTGACAATTGAAACCTCTGTGGCAATGGCTCACCCCTCGCCTCTCGCCCATCGCCCATATACCCTCGCTCGTTTCTCCTCGCCCATCTTCCTTCACCTGTCTCCCCTCACCTCTCGCCCCTCTTTTTCCACCCTTTTTGCCCCGTCTATCTCCATGAGCTCCTTCATGGAGCTCTTGGAGCTCCAGCAGGCTCAAAGTGGAGCTCGCCGGAGCAGGATAAGCTCCACCAAATAGCTAACTGGATCTCAAAGTGGAGCTCATTGGAGCATGACAAGCTCCACCAAAGAGCTAACTAGAGCTCGTTGGAGCATGACGAGCTCCACAAATGAGCTAACTGGAGCTCCTAGAGCTCTATCATCGAGATCCATCGAGCTTGACGTGGAGCTTGCTGGAGCTCCAATAAGTGGCTCACTGGAGCTCCATCGTGGAGCTCGACGATGGAGCTCCAATGAACTCCTTGGTGGAGCACTCTAGAGCTCCTCGAGCTCCACGTCAAGCACTATGGAGCTCATTCATAGAGCTATGTGGAGCTCAGTCAAGCTCCAGCGAGCTTGATGGAGCTCCTAGAGATCCATCGTGGAGCTCAACTGAGCTCCTCGAGCTCCATGTCGAGCTCTTTCATGGAGCTCCATTGAGCTCGTAGGTGCTTGATGAAGCTCCACGAGCTCCACAAAGGAGCTCATTGGAGCTCCATTGTGGAGCTCCTTGAGCTCCATGTCAAGCTCACTAGAGCTCCTCAAGCTCAGTCGTGGAACTCCATGGGGGAGCTTATGGAAACGGGTGAGGGGAGAGGGGTTGTAAGAGAGGGGCAAGAGGTGTGGGCAGACAACTGAGAGGAGATGGGGCAGGGGCAAGGGGTGAGGAGTGAGAGGCGTGGAGCATGGCTCATGGGTCGAGGGGTGAGGGGCGAAAGGTGTGGGGCATAAAGGAATCTCCACAGTGTTTTCAAGAGCCAGCATTCACATTGCCTGCCACTGATTTTAAAAAATTAATAGCGTGGCAATGGACGCCATTCCCAACGACAGATATTTTCTTCCTGTTTCCAGATGCACTAGTTTGGGCATATTTTTGAAATCCACCTAAAATTTTGGATTTTTTATTCTAAAGACATTATTACCGTATAAAACTCCTAGCCTTATCCAATTCTAAAATTTAGAAAGCAGCACTTTAAAAATAAATTATTTTCATTTCTAATTACGTTACTATTTGAACTTTGAGATGGAATTAGAAATGGAATATGACATTTCTGATTTCATTTTTTCTTATAGTGTTACATGGATATACATATGTGTATGCATATGTGGATGTACATTTATATTCATATGTTGATGCACAAATGTGTATGTATACATGGATGCACATTTGTGTATCAATACGTGGATGCACATATGTGTATGTATACATAGATGCACATATGTGCATGTATATGTGGATGCACATATGTGTATGTATACATGGTGATATATATGTGTATGTATACATGAATGCATATGTGTGTATGAATATGTAGATGCACATATGTGTATTAATACGTGGATACATATATGTGTATGTATTCAAGGATGCACACATGTGTATGTATGCGTGGATGCTCATCTGTGTGTATATGTGGATGCACATGTGTATGTATACGTGGATGCACATGTGTATGTATATCTGGATGCAAATACTTGTTAGTATAGGTGGATCTACATATGTGTATGTATATGTTGATTTACATATGTGTATGTATACGTGGATGTACGTATGCGTATGCATATGTGGATGTACATTTGTGTATGTATACATGGATGTACATGTGTATGTATACATGGATGTACATGTGTGTATGTATATGTCGATGTACATTAGTGTATGTATACATTGATGTACATATGTGTATTTAATTGTTGATCTACATATGTGTATTTATATGTTGATCTACATATGTGTATGTATGCATGGATGTACATATGTGTATGTATACGTGGATGTACATCTGTGTATGTGCATATGGATGTACATATGTGTATGCATACTTGTATGTACATATGTGTATGTATATGATGATGAATATATTTAAATATGTATATTTATATGTAGATCTACAAATAAGTGTAAAGCTAGATATTGTGAATTTTCATATGTATAAGTGTAGCTAGATATTGTACACATTCATATGTATATCTATAGCTACATTTAGATGTACATATTTGTGTGTTTGTAGATTGATGGCAATCATAATTTTTCCATTTTAACATAATTAAGCTTTTTAAATGTACACGATTTATGGTTAAAAAAATCTACTTGTTTTTTTTGTTTAGTTAAAATTGTTCACCATTTTTCGGCCATGCCAATCCCTAACTTGAAAAATATCAACTTGTTTCGTGCGATTCATCCACATGTTAGGCAAAATGAGGATAAAGTATCCTTGTTAGAAATAACGTGTGTGTGATGAATCATTTTTCTTTGATTAATAATTTTTTATCATTTTTGGTTAAAACACAATACCTCATGGATTTCATATGGCAGAGGGACATCTTCCATATTCCTTACAAGGAAAACAATGATACCGTTGTAATTAATGGGTAGTGTGTGTGTGTGTGTGTGTGCGTGTGCGTGTGTGCGTGTGCGTGTGTGTGTGTCTATATTATTTTCAGAATTGTATTGTGGGGTTTGCCAATCTCAAAGTTTATAAGTTTTATCAATGGGTCCTAATCAATCCTTATAAAAGAATAGATTCTATCTCCTTTAATATTTATTATACATTTGATAAAGATATCTAATTCACAGAGTTTCTATATTTATTTTTAGATCCTACTTTTTATGAATTAAAATAACTATTAACAAGTGAATGTAAATATTAATTATTTTAAGAATAAGAGTAATAATATTAATAAAAATAATAATATATTTTTATTTATATCTAAGTATAACTAAATTACAATTTATATGTATTGTTCAATACACTTAAGTGTACTAATATTATAAGTAAGACTTTCATAATTATTCATAGTCAAGATAGACCTACCAAAAGTTTGTGTTATAATCTTACCGATAGATTGTCTAGTTTTATATAGAATGTGAACAACAAGATTATATTCCACAATAACTAAAGATTTGATCTTTTATGTGTTAAGTTAACTCTACACATCAAATCATCTATTGTATAGAATAAAAGACACATATTTGAATTCAAATAAGAAAATGATATAATCTAGTTTTATATAATTATTTTGTTTCAAATTTAGCTCATTGTAAATTTTTATAATAAAATAAGAAAATGATATAAACCAATAAAAATAAAAAATAATCAAAAATAGCTTGCAGAATAAAATAGTTTCTAAAATCTTTCACTTAGATTTGAATTCATAATATCACATATTTGACTCTCATTCCTTTCACATGTCTCAAAAGTTTTAGCTGGATGGTTTTTTATAAAAGAATGTGTCAAATTGTTTGCCAATGCTACCTTTGGCACCACTACATCTTCTCTTTTTATAATATCTAAAATTAGATGATATTTATGCTTGATATATTTTGTCTTTTTGTGAGTTTAGGTTCTTTAGAATTAGTAACTACTCTACTATTATTATAATATAGTATAATAGATAGTTTCATAGAAGAGATGACCACTAGATCCATTAAAAAGTTTTTGAGCCATACAACCTCCTTGGTTACCTCTAAAGCTTCCACTTATTCTGTCTTCTTTGGAGAATTTAAAATACAAAATTGCTTGATGTTTATCCAATTTATGACTCTACTTTGTAAGGTAAACACAACCCAAGATGGACTTTTTAAATCATCATCTAATTAGAAATCCTAGTCTATATATTCAATAAGTATGAGATTTTCTACTTGGTATACTAACTTATAATCTCTAGTCTTTTTCAGGTATTTGATTACATATTCTACTATTGCCCAATATTGTTGTACTATGTTAGATTAATATTTTCTTATCATGCATACATCAAAATAGATATCATGTTTTGTGCAAAATATTGATATCTTCTTGCAATGGTAAGCATTGGCTATCCTACACACACACACACACACACATATATATAATATATATATATATATAATCTGAATTACTTCAATATATAAATCAATTAGTTGATAAAATCAAAACAAATTGATTATAATAAAATTAATTAATGTGATTATGTATTTAAATATATTATAAATAAACAAACTCATTAAAACAAATTTTATGACACTAGAAAATGCTATGTATGGATAGTGGCTTAAATAAGATCTCAAGTTCTCAATGTAAATTATATTGCATCATAATTTACTTTAATTATAATTACTCTTTCACTTATTCAAATAATTTGTATCTCTTGTTACTTAAAACTTATTAAACTTTAATATTATGATTACAGATACTAATTGATTGAGTTAAATTATTTACAATCTAATTCAATTAATTTTTCAGTATTTCTTCATGACTTTTTACCAAGCTTATTTGAAAAACCAAATCAAATTCTATTTGTAGAGTTTGATAATATCAAAACTCATAAGCTTCCTATGGGAGACACCATCGATCATTCTAATAGTACATGGATTCCATCAAAAAATATCATTCACCATATAGTTGATAAAATTATCTAATTCATAAAGTTCCTAAATCTATTTCTAAATCATAATCTTTATGAATTAAAATAACTATTAACAAGCATAAACAAATATTAATTACTTTAATAATAAGTGTAATAGTATTTATAATAATAATGATGTAATTTATTTTATCTGTCATTACTAAATAATTATACCATGGTAGTCCCATTAAATATACATAAGTGTACTAGCACTAGAATGTAGATCTTTACTATTCTTCATAGTCAAGATTGACCTACTAAAATATTGTGCTATAATTTTATTGATAGATTGTCCAGTTCTATATATATATTTGTGAACAACAAGCTTATATTCAACAAAAACTGATAATTCAATCTTCTTAGCATAAGTTAAACTCTACATACTAAAGCATTTATCATGTAAAATAAAAGATATATATTTTCATAAATTCAAATCATTATAAATTATTTTATTTAAATAAGAAATAATGTAAATAAAAAAACATTTAAAATTGGTTTTTAGTATAAAATATTTTCAATAATTTTTACTTAGACTTAAAGTCATGATGTCACATGTGTGATCCTCATTTTTTCCACATATCTATCAAAAGCTTGAGCTAGAAGACTCTTTGTAAAAGGATTTTCCAAGTTATCTACCAATATCACATTTGTCACCACCAAATCTCATTATTTTACAATATCTCTTAGTAAATGATATTTAAGTTTAATATATTTCTACTTTATGTAGGTTCTATGTTCCTTCAAACTAGAAAATGTTTCTTTATTATCACAATAAAATAAAATAGGTAGTAACATAGAAGGAATGATTTCAAGATCTATTAGAAAGTTTTTGAATCATATAATCTCTTTAATTGCCTCTGAAATTGTCACATATAGAATCTTCAAAGTAGAAACAATAATACAAGATTGCTTGATACTATTCCAACTTATGGCTCTACTTCTGAAGTAAACATATAACTTGAGATGAACTTTGTTAAATTATCATCTAATTGGAAATCCAAGTATGTATATCCAATGGTATGAGATTTTCCATTTGGTTTACTAATATATAATATCTAGTCCTTTCATGTACATGATTAGGAATTTTACTACTGTCTAATTTTTTTTGTCCTGGGTTATATTGATGTCTTCTTATCATGCCTACAATAAAAAATTAATATCAGGCCTAGTGTATAGTATTAAATATACTAGGTTTTCAACTAGTGATGCATAAAGAGCTATCTTTTTTCTCTCTATCTTGTATGTGTTTTGGGCACTAATCTTTTGATAGAGTAATACCATGTCTAAAAGGAAAAAAATCATTTTTTGGAATCTTTCATACTAAAACAATTTGATATGTTTTGAATATAAATAACTTGAAACAAACCTAAAATTATATGCTTGTGATCTCAAAAAAAGTATAATCCCAAGAATGTAAGAAGCTTCTAATAAGTTTGTTTATCGAATCGACTAGACAATCAGACCTTAACTGGAGACAACAAATCCAAATCATTCCTAATGAGTAAAATATAATCAATTTATAATACTCTGAATATCACCATACTACCACATCACTTTATCCACACACAATACTTATCCTGACATTGATAAAAGCTATAAGACTTAATGACTTGATCAAAATGAATATTCCAAGATCTAGGTGCTTATTTTAGTCCATAAATGTACTTATATAATTTACAAAACTTGTGCTCTTTTTCCTTTTCTATGAAACCATCGACTATATCATATAGATATATTCTTCATGATACTCATTCAAAAATATTATATTTATGACCAGCTACTAAATCTCATAGTCATAATGAGTTACAATGGACAAGATTAATCCTACTTCTAGTCTTGTGGTGTTTTAGACAGTCTTGTTCTATCCATTGGGGAGTGGGGCTAACAATGACCTTTTAATCCTTTGGACTATAAAACAAATCAACTTTAGTTCCTTTAAAACATTCTATGAAGAAACAAACTTTTATTTTAGGTTCTAAATTATTTGTTTTCCCTTTTATCATATGTGATGGGTAACCCCACAAATAAATATATTTTAGATTAGGATTATCTCTAGTCTACAATATTTTGGAATAGTAGGTATCAACTTATATGGATATAAGTTTGAAATATATGCAATTGTTACTAATACAAATTTCTAGAAGGAATAATGTGTATCCGAATAACTCATCATTGATCTTACCATATAAGAGTAATATTTTTTTTTCTTTATATCACACCATTCTACTACATAATACTATGTACAAACAATTGATATGTAATTCCTTGATCCAATAAGTACTTCTTAAAATATCCCAAGAGGTACTCACCACCATGATGATGATCAGATTATAGTATCTTGAGAAATTTATTTTGATATTTCTCTATTTCTATCATGTACTCTTTGAATTTCTCAATGGCACTAGACTTATAGCATATCAAATAGATTTACTTATATCTTGGGTAATCATCAATAAAAGTAATAAAATACTCAAAGCTACATTTTGCTTAGATAGCTATGAGCCCACTTAAAATAGAATAAACCAATTCCAACATCTTTGACTCTATAGCCTTTAACCATAAATGTCGGTTTGGTCATTTTTCCTTCTAAGTAGGATTCACATGCTAGTAGTGTTTCTCTCTTCAATGAACCAAATGTCCATATTTCAGATTTATATGATCTAGACATAAGTACCAAATATAGGTCTGGTTCATATTAGAAAAATATTTTCTTTTAAATGGTAAGGTTTTGATTTTATTTCAATTGTATCATTGCAAAAGAGTAGGGACTATTTTAACAATATAAAGTTTGTCTTATAATATACTAGAATAAAGAATTTTCTTATTCAAGTAAATTATTATAAAATCCTTGAATATAAAGTAAACTCCATCCTTGACTAATGTAGATATATAAAATTTCTTATGATTTAATGTTCATAAAGATAATTTCTCAAAATTAAAATATTAATTATCTCTCTCATTACTTAGTTATTTAATTTCTTGGAATCACTTTTAGAGAATTATAGACATGATTAGTGGCACCCATATCTACACACTAACTATCCATAGATACTAGTGCTAAACATGTTTCAATTACAAGTAATTAAGATTTGATTTGATTTTTCACCTTACTGAGATAAACTAGACACTACTTTTAGTGATTACTTATAATAATAATAATTTCCTTTTACCTTTTTTACTCCACTTGCAATTTTGGTGTTGTCTGTATAACATGAGCATGTTTTTGAATTTTATTATTCTTATGTTTCAATTTAGAACTAGTCCTTTCAACCACAAATGCTTCAGATAGTTACCTGATAATACTTTTAATTGATAATAATTATATAAGCAATTATATCAAAGTTTAATTAAATCTATTTATGTTATAGTAGGTAGAATTGCCTATAAGAATACGGAAGCGATTGAAGAATAATATCAAAATAAGAATTTACATCAATCTCAACTCAACGGATCTCTAGTTGATTCAGAATATTAATAATCTTTAGAACATGATCCCCCACTAGGTTTGTTTTTAATCATTGCAATATTCATCAAATATCTAATGGCTTTTTATCTTGTAGAATGAGTTTGATTTCCGAATATTTTTTTGTAATTTGATATTATATCATAGGTAGTATCCATGTATTAATAATAATGTTGAAGTATATTTGATATAGAAGCTAAAATATAATACCTCATCATCTCATCAACCTTCACTTATTTTCCATTAGGCTTGTCTTCCACATAAGTTTCCCCTCATGAGGTTTATCTGAGTATAACTATGTGAGTACAAAATTGTAGTTCTCAGTAGTCAATAATATGTAAAGGATTCTTTTCCAATTTATATAATTAGTCTTGTCGAGTTATTTTCTTTGAGAATAATGATGAGTGGGTTGAAAGATATTTTTTTATAAAAGACCTAAAAATTTTACAATGAGGTTATCAATTTTCATTCTATCATAAGAATTGATTCTCTTTACTAATTCTTGAATAAAATCATTAGTTTGTCATACCATGTATAATAGACTTGATGGGTGGATGTTTGTTATTTGTTCAGATAGATTAATTCATATAAATCTTCTTATTTAGCTAGTAGATCATGCCAAATGACATTTAAATAATGACTTATTTTTTATGCCACAAATAATAGCAGTGACTCAAATAGAGAGGATGCTATTATTAATAGGTAAATGCGAAAATCACATAATTTCAAACTAGTCTTTCCTTAAATGAATTATTCAAATGGAGATTTGATTTAATTAAACAATATATATAATTGTCTAAATGTAGTTTGTGCTAAGTGTACCTGCAAGTCAGTTACTCCAATAGAGGTAAGGTACCAAGACCAAGATACTAATTGACTTGTATAACCTTCAAACCTGTGATAGAGATCATAAGATTCATTCTAAATGAATTCACTCACCCTCTTAGATATTTTAAATTTAAATATTTTTTAACAAAACATATAGCTTTGTGAAATGGGTAAGGTTACACTCACTTTTATCTTCGGCACATAACTATCATACTAGTTGTTATATGTATATACATGCATGCCATCACAGCCAAAACTATATGCATTCACATGTCACATAGTATATATATATGCCATATGTGTGTGTGTTAGTTTTCGAGCACTTTTAACCTTAGATTTTTCAAGAGGATTTTTATATCTTAGGTTAGAGCCTTAAACTAGAACAAATCTCTTGATTTAATTCTTTGGGGTAGTGTGCCAAATAAAATATAAAATAAAAAAAACTACCATGGTTTTGGACTCTTGATCATGATCTCTACCAGTCTCAGCCTCTAGCACTGTGAGTTCTACCACATGTATAATTAATGGCTGCAACTACCTAAATATCCACTATGATTAGTTGTGTCAACCACTACGAGCATCATCCTCATTTTAAAATACAACCACATATACTGTTGTTGTCCATGAAAACAACCATGATCATTATCACCCACAATGAATATCACCACCAACATTGATGTTGGCATTGACAACCTCCATAGTCATCATCACTAACATTAGTATTGGTTGGGAAGACCTCCATAGTCATCATCATTGGCTTCATTGTAATATACTCGAAGAGTTTCTAACAATGCATTTATTAACACAAGCACCATGGTATTCAAAAACTTAATAAAATTTTACAACAACGTGTAAAAAATTATACTGTAACAAGCATAAATACAACCCATAACCTAAATGTATTCATAAATACAACCACATATATTCATAATCAATGTAAAATAGTTGGGTTGTTTCAATTCAGTCAACAAAGGCTATTTTGCCTATGTTTTAAGCATAGGCAATATCCATTAAACCATTAAATTGCAATTTATTTTTGCATTAAATTAATATCAACCCTTCGATACCATTTGTTAGGTGCATGAGGATAAAAATATCCTTCAATTAAATAATATGCACGTAATGAATTATTTTCATTTTGTTGGTAAATTCTAATCATTTTAGGTAAGAACAACATACCACATATATGAATTTCACTTGGTTGAAAGACATCTTTCATATTCCTTACTCCAAACCTTGAGAGGATGATGATGCTATTGTGGAAATCACTATCTATGGAATTTATATATATAAAAGTTGCATAGACAATGCTTTCCATATCTTTCTTTGTGTGTGTGTGCGCGTGTATGTATTTAAAATCAAAATTAATTCAATATATAAATAAATTAATTTGATAAAATCAAAACAAATCAATTATAATTAAATCAACTATTGTGATTATATAAATAAATATATTCTAAATAAACAAAATCTTTAAAACATTTTATGTTACTGGATAAGACTGCATAAAAGATCTTGGACTTAATAAAATATTGGGCTTCCAATATAAATTATATTATATCATAATTTATACAACTACATATTTATAATTATACTTTCTATCTTATTCAAAATAATTATTGTCACTTGTTACTTAACACTTATTATATTTTACATGTTAAGATTATAGATGTTCATTGATTAAATTTAATTATTGACTATCTAAATCAATCAATCTTTACTTATTTTCTCGAGATTGTTCACTAAACTTATTTTATATGTCTGATAAAAATCAATCTATAAAGTTTGATAATATTAAAACTTATAAGCTTTCTCAAGAGGCATCATCATTATTTCTAATAGGACATGGATTCAATCAGTAATCAATATCTACCCTATATTTGATAAAATTAACCAATTCATAGAGTTCCAAAATCTATTTTTAAATTATACTCTTTATGATTCAAAATAACTGTTAACAAGTGCACAAAAATATTAATGACTTTAAAAATAAGAGTAATAGTGTTTAAAATAAGAATTATATATTTTATTTTATATGTCGATACAGAGTAATTATATTGCGGTGGTCTCATTCATTATACTAAAGTGTACTAGTATTTGAAGTTTGAACTTTATCATTCTTCATTGTCAAGATTGACCTATTAAAATTTTGTGGTACAATTTTATCCATAGGTTATTTAATTCTATCTAGATTGTAAATATCAAACTTATATTCTAGATGAACTTATAATTTAATCTTTTATGCATAAGTCAAACTCTACTAACAAAAAAATTTACTGTGTAGAATAAATGACACATGCCCTTTTGACAAATTAAGGTCATCATAAATTCTTTCGTTAAAAAAAGAAAATGATGTAAATCAAGAAAAACAAAAATAATCAAAAATGACTTTTAGTATAAAATAGTCCTAATACTACGTACATCACATTCATGTGATGCTTGATCATACTTCACCTCTTTAATATATATTCAATTAAAATATTTGAATACCACCATGTTTCAATCGATTCATCCAGTTCTTTCATATGCATGTTAGAACTCCTTTGAGCTCTTCAAACTGGAGTGTACGACCTATGCACCAACCACACCTTCAAATTTGAAACCATCCACTCAATTTATTCTTATAACTTTTTTAGCACATTTAATAGAATTTTCTTGATGAGCTTAGAACTTAGATGACATGACCATTAAAATTTTTTAATCATCTTCATGCAACATTGCAATGTAATTTTAGGTTTATTTTATTTAAATATCTTGAATTTATTGATTACAGTAGATGAGTATATTAATAAATTGTTATTGTTGCAATTCCAAGATGTCATGGACATAGATTGATAGTGATATTTTGATAACTGGTTGGTAGAATTATGATATGTCAAAATCATGATGACTTGTTTGCGGAGTCATGGCTAAGAAAGATTAATGTGACTTCTCCACATGCACCCACTGGTGTAAACAACTTGTATAAACATAGAACGAAATCAGTGATGACATGGTTATTTTTAGTAAATTACATAATGAAAATAATCAAAAATAATTATAAATATTTGATACATCATGGATTAATGTGACTTATTATCTCTTTATTATATCTTTATAAGAGGATGAGTTGTTAAAGTTGAATAAAAACCTAGTAATGATGAAAGTTGTAGCACTCGCCAGCACCGTGACTTTGGAGTTCTAGAAGCTAAATGCAGAAGTCATGATAACCCATGACGTCATGATGACTCATTGTCGAACTAATTAGGGTTATGATGACAGTTGGGGAAAGAAAGAGAGGTGGGAGATGCCATTGAAGTTTTGATGACATCTAGGGAAAGAGAGGTATGAAAAGAAGAAAAAGTGAAAATGTAAAAAAAATTAATGAGTTTTCATTTTTAACTTTTTAAAAGGGTACAAGTATATCTTTTCTATTTTTTTTTTGTAGTTCTACTTGGATCTTTAGGTAAAAGGGAGAGTTATCCATTGATTATATTTGGACTTATTGGTTCACAGTATGATATTGCTTTTATATGTCAACAAGTACATATCAAGTTGATTCTTAAGATAGTAAAGTTTATAACGAAAAAAAATTCACCTTTGATCCATATGACACATTAGTCTATGAGTGTGTCTTAGTAAATGCTCATGTTTAGTTAAAAATTGGGAGACTTGAATTTTCAGGATTTAGAGTCAATATTAGGAGCAAAGAACATATAAATTTTGATCTAACAAGTGATGAGTCTACCAATGATCTAGATGAATTAGCAGCCAGCCTCTCTTATCTTGACATTTTGATCATCATCTAGAAACAATAGAAGAGTTATGTTCGATACATGGTTTCATAGGCTTTGTCATACTTAAAATTATTTTCTTTATTTTATCTTTTTTATTTTTTCTCATGATGCTACTTGGATGATTATATGTCCTTTTGAGATATTATCTCATTTATAATAATATCAGACCATGATATAAACAATAGATGCTCTTCACTCTAATTGGACTTGGGAACTTGCACCATAATCATGAAAAAATATACTGTTGATTGTATGTGAATGTCTACCTTGAAAATATATTAAGATGGGAAGATACATTGATTTAAAGTGAGAGTTGTAGTAAAGAGATTCACTCGATGTTTGATGTGAATTATTAAAATATTTTATATTTAGTAGCCAAAATGATCTTCATGTAGATTCTTTATTTCTCTGACACAATCTAATAGTTGAAAGATATACCAACTAGACGTCAAAAATTTATTTCTTCATGAAGAACTTGAGAAGATGTTTATGGAGCAACAACTCAGACTTCAAGCATTATAGTTAGATATAAGTTAGTAATTATTGAATGTATCATATGACTTGAAGTAGTCACTAAAAGTCTGATTTATAATATTTTCACAGACCAACATCTCACTTGCTTTACATATATTAATTATGTATTTTTTGTATTTTTCAGAAAAGCATCGATGGTAGAGTGATTTTATTTCTTGGATATGTGGATGATATTTTACTTATCTGAGATGATGAATCGAGGATCACTTAACTCATATTATTTATAATCATAATTCTACACATAGGATCTTGAAGGATTTAGACACTTTATTGGGATAAACATTACTTACTTTAAGAGATGTATTATGTTGCCACATAGAATGTATGTAGTTGATTCTCTTATAATTATTTGTATTTTTAGGTTGTGTTTTAGCAAATATTATTGTTAATAAGTGTATTGATTTTTTATCTAATGTGATTCATGTAGTTGATTCTATTATTTATAGAAGAATTTTAGAAAAGATTAATTATTTGATTATTAATAAATCTAATATAACCTATGCAATTAGTATAATTATTTATTTTTTAGATTTTTTTGATAGATTCATCAAGATCCATCTCTTTACATATTGAGATATGTAAAAAAGTCAATAAAATTTGGAATCTCTTTCAGGGATTACAAGCACTTAGATTTAGTTGGATATTCGAATTTAAGTTGGCATACAAGCTTGTACTGAGAGTAGATCTATGATATATTTTTATATTTTTCTGGATAATAATTCTATCTTTTAAAAAAAGTAACATATAATTATTTTAAAGATTTAGTGTAGATGTAGAGTTATAGTGATGATAATTTTCACATAAGAGATATTTTGGAATTATATCTTTTTGAAAGAATTGAGTATCAATGTTCTACTCTCATTATTTTTTAAATGTGATAGTTAGGCAGCAAAGTATATAACTTCAAATTTAGTATCTTACGAGTAGACGAGCTATATAGAAGTGAATTATATATTTCTTAGTAAGAAGATTCCGGATGAGATTATTAATATTATATATATCAGATAGCAGAATGACCAATAAATATTTTTACTAAGACTGTTAAGAGGTTTGAGTTATTTTTTTTTATTTTTTCAAAATTTGTTGTTCTGGACTTATATGCACCAATTTCAAACAGAAGATGAGTGCCTAAATTTTCCTTTTCTATTTGCTGTAAAATGATTTTGACTCCTTGCCTATTATGTATCACAAGAAAGCTTTATATTATATGATATATTGTTGTATATAGTCACTCTTATTGAATAAAATTAATTTTTATCATAAGATATATATATATATATATGAAAATAAACTTATTATTTTTTTAAATGCATACCCAAAAAATGATCACCACTCCTTGCTTACATCTCATTAGTCAATAAATTGGGTATAATTCAGAAAATGAAAACCCAAAACAATATAAATTATTGGGTTTTAGTCATAATTGCACTTCATGAATTATTTTTTTTAATCTAACGTAAATATTAGAAGGGCAAACAATGACAAATTATTCACATCAAAAAAAAATATTTTTATATCTTGGAAATCATACCTAGTATGCAAAGCTCAAACTTCAGCGCGAGATCTACAAAAAGTTAATATATAACAAGTTATTTTTAAGGCTAAAACTTTAGCGTGATATCTAAATATTATTTTCTCAAAAGTTAGAGAGATTATCTGTTGAGCCTAGAGATGTTAAGTGAGTTAGGAGGCTTTGGAATTTCTTAATGACTTGATTCAGTCGTGTCACGTCCATCACTGCATGGTCTAGAATTAAACTCATCTCATACAATTTTTAAGCTTATATATGAGCCTCATGACCATGATGGGATCAGAGTAGGTAAGGCTCATGGTTCAACAATATCAATAAAGCTATTAACAAACTATGAGCTTAGGGATAGTATGAATATAGGAATATATTGAGGAAAATGCTTGTAAATTTAAACTAAAAATAAATTCAAGTCTAAAGAATAAGAATAAGAATGATAGACAAAATAAAAATATATTTTGCAAAATTTTATTTTTGATGAATTTTCCATATCAAATACAAGGCAAACAAGTTGAAAATTGTAATATGATAATTAAACTAGGATTATTAAGTGATCTCATGTGAAGAAAAATTTGATCAAGCCTTACAAAAAAAAAACTAATCAGTTCCTTTTCGTGATCGCAGCATCAGCAAATCTGTTTATAATAAATCAAGCTTAGTTAGCAATTGTTGATTCCGGGGATTGGCGAAGGCGAGCAATAAGTGGAAGTAGTTGAGATGAGGCAAGGAATCGACGGCAGAGTAAATGGTTGCTCATCTTTGCCAATGAAAAAAGAGCGATCTTTAAGGTTGACTTTGTAGAGCATCTTTCATACTTGATTAGAGGGCGGCAGCCGAACGATATGCCACCAACTTTAGCAGAGGCTGAAAAACAATAAACATGATCATGAGATTTATTGCTCACAATAAAGCAACTTTCATTAAACGATGCCAATGCGTGTGTTTTATGTTTTGAAATATCATATAATATCACACACACACACACACACTCTCTCTCTCTCTCTCTCTCTCTCTCTCTCTGCCACTCTCCCTCTCTCTCTCTCTCTCTCTGCCACTCTCCCTCTCTTCCTCCCTCCCTTCCTCCCTCCCTCCCTCTCTCCCTCTCTAATTTTCTCCCTATCTCCCTCCCTCTCTTCCTCTATCATTTTCTCCCTATCTCCCTCCCTCTCTCCCTCTCTCATTTTCTCCCTATCTCCCTCCCTCTCTCCCTCTATCATTTTCTCCCTATCTCCCTCCTTCTCTCCCTCTCTCATTTTCTCCCTATCTCCCTCCCTCTCTCCCTCCCTCTCCCCCTCCCTCCCTCTCCCCCTCCCTCCCTCTCTCCCTCTCTCACCCACTTCCTCTTCCCCACTCCCCCTCTCCCCCTCTTCTTCACTCTCTCTACCCCTCTCCTCTCTCCCTCAATATCTCTCTCCATCTCTCCCTCTCTCCCTCCCCCGTCTCTCCCTCCCTCCCCCCTCTCTCTTTCTATTTGTCTCTCTCTCTTCCTCTCTCCGTATCTCCTTATCTACCTCTCTCACTCTCTCCCTCTCTCCTTGTCTCCCTCTCCCCCTACCTCCCTCCCTCCCTCTCTCACCCACTCCACCTCTACCCCTCTCCCCCTCTTTTTCACTCTCTCTACCCCTCCCCCTCTCTCCCTCAGTATCTCTCTCCATCTCTCCCTCCCCCATCTCTCCCTCCCTCCCCCTCTCTCTTTCTATTTATCTCTCTCTATTCCTCTGTCCGTATCTCCTTATCTACCTCTCTCCCCCTCTCCTTCTCTCCCTCTCTCTTTCTATTTATCTCTCTCTCTTCCTCTGTCCGTATCTCCTTATCTACCTCTCTCCCCCTCTCATTCTCTCCCTCTCTCCCCCTCTCCTTCTCTCCCTCTCTCCCTCTCTCCCCCTCTCATTCTCTCCCTCTCTCCCTCTTTCCTCTCCTCTTCCCATCTCCCCCTCTCTTTCTTTCCCCCTATCTCATTTTCTCCTTCTCCCACTGTTCAGCTCTCCCCCTTTCTCCATCTCTCCATCTCCCCCACCTCCTCTATCCATCTCACCCTCTACCCCTATTTCCCTCTTCCCCTCTACTCATCTCCCCCTCAACCACTCTCCAGCTTTCCCCCTTTCCTCCTCTCCTCCTCTCCCTCCCTCTCTCTCCAACTCTCCCCCCTCTATCTCCTCCTCTCCCCCTCTCTCCCTCACCCCCTCTTCCCCTCTCCCTCGCCCCCTCCCCCCTTCTCTGCCTCCCCCCTTCTCTCCCTCCCCCCCTCTCCCTCTCTCAATTTCTCCCTTCTCCCTCTTTCCCTCTCTTCCTTCCTCCGACATGAAGTAAATCGAAACCGCGTCACGTGCAAGGTTTATCCTCCTAATAGGACGAACTCGCTTGGCCAATCCACCTAATCTCTGTCTCTCTCTCTCTCCCTTCCTCCCTCCCTCTCTCGCTCTCTGTTCTTATCTCCCTCTCTCTCTCACCCCTCCCCATCTCTCTCTCTCTCTCTCTATTTCTCTATCCCCCCTCTCCCTCTCTTCCTCACTATCTATTTCTCTTTATCCCCCCTCTCCCACTCTCTTTCTCTATCTCTATTTCTCTCATCCTATCACCTCCTCCCTCCCTCTCTTTCTCTCTCTCATCCTTTCTCTCCATCTCTCTCTCATCCGTTCTCTCCATCTCTCTTTCTATCTCTCTCTCCCACCCCCTCTCTCTCTCTCCCTCCCTCCCTCTCCCCCTCTCTCTCTCTCTCCCTCCCTCCCCCCCTCTCTCTCTCCCTCCCTCTCCCTCCCTCCCCCCTCTCTCTCTCTCTCTCTCTCTCTTCCACCTCTCTCCCCCTTTCTCTCTCTCTCTCTCCCTACCTCCCTCTTTCCCCCTCTCATCTCTCTGTGTCTCCCTCTCTCACCCACTTCCTCTCCCCAACTCCCCAAATCCCCCCTCTCCCTCTCTCTCCCTCCCTCCCTCCCTCTCTCTCTCTCCCTCCCTCTCCCTCTCTCACTCACTCCCTCTCCCCCACTCCCCCACTCCCTCTCCCTCTCCCTCTCCATCCCTCTCCCTCTCCCTCTCCCTCTCTCTCTCTCCCTCTGTCTCTCTCCCTCTCCCTCTCTCTATCTCTCTCCCTCCCGCACTCTCTCTCATTCCCACTTTCTCCCTCCCTCTCTCTCCCTCACACACTCTCTCTCTATCTCCCCCTCTCTGTACCTCCATTTCTCTTTCCCACTTCCCCTCCATCCCTCTCTTTCTCTCTCTCTTCCTTCTCCCATCTTTCCTTTCCCTTAGCTTTATTTCTCTCTCACCCCCTCACTCTCTCTCTCCCTCTTTTTTTTCTCTCTCTCACCCTCAATTTCACTCCCACTTTCTCTCTCTCCCTCCCTCCCTCTCTCTTCCTCTTCATCCCTCCCTCCCTCTCTCCCTCTTCATCCCTCCCTCCCTCTCTCCCTCCCTCCCTCTCTCTCTCCCTCTTCATCCCTCCCTCCCTCTATCTCTCTTTCCCTCCCTCTCTCTCACTCCCTCCCTCCCTCCCTCTCCTTCTCTTCTCCCTCTCCCCCCTCTCTCCATCTCTTTCTTCCTCTATCTCCCTTTCTCTATTTCTCTCTCTCCCTCTCTCCCCCTCTCTCTCCATCTCTTTCTCCCTCTATCTCCTTTTCTTTATTTATCTCTCTCCCTCTCTATCTCTATCTCTATCTCTCTCTCTTCCACTCTCTTTCTCCCTCTGTCTCTCCCTCCTTCTTTCACCCTTTCCCTCCCTCTCCCTCCCTCTATCTCCCTCTCCCTCCCTCTCTCTCTCTCTCTATCTCCCTCTCCCTCCCCCCTCTCTCTATCTCCCTCTCCCTCCCTCTCTCTCTCTCTCTCCCTCTCCCTCCCTTTCTCTCTCTCTCTCTATCTCCCTCTCCCTCCCTCTCTCTATCTCTATCTCCCTCTCCCTCCCTCTCTCTATCTCTATCTCCCTCTCCCTCCCTCTCTCTATCTCTCATTCCCTCCCTCTCATCCTCCCTCTAACTCTTTCTATCTCTCTATATATTTCTCTACCTCTTTATATCTCTATATCTCTCTACCACTCTCTCTGCCTCTCTCATTCCCTCACTCCCTCTCTCTTCCTCTTCCTCTCTCTCTCTCCCCCTCCCTCCCTCCATTCCTCTCTCTCTCTATATTTCTCACTCCCGCTTTCTCTCTATATATTTCTTTCCGTCTCTCTCTCTATATATCTCACTCCTTCTCTCTCTCTCTCTTACTTTTCCTATCTTTTTCTCTCTATTCCTCTCTCCCCCTCTCTTCCTCTTTCCCCCCTCTCCCTCCCTCCCTCCCTCTCCCTCCCTTCCTACCTCCTCCCTCCATCTCTCCCTTCCTCCCTCCCCCCCTCTCTCTCTATATTTCTCACTCCCACTTTCTCTCTATATATTTATCTCCATCTCTCTCTCTCTATATCTCACTCACTCCCTCCCTCCCTATCTTTTTCTCTCTCTTCCTCTCTCCCCCTCTCTTCCTCTTTCCCCCTCCCCCTCTCTCTCCCTCCCTCCCTACCTCCTCTCTCCATCTCTCCCTCTCTCTCCCTCCCTCCGTCTCCCCCCTCTCTCTTCCTCTCTCCTTTTCCCCTCTCTCCCTCCTTGCCTCTCTTGCTTGCTCTCTCTCTCTTTTCTCCTTCTCTCTCTCCCTCTCTTTCTTTCACCTCTCCGTCTCTTTCTCTCCCCCCTCTCTCTCCCTCTCTCTCTCTCACCATCTCTCCCTCTCTCCCTGCCTCCCTCTCTCTCCCGCTCCCCCTCTTTCCCTATTTCCCTCCCCCCCTCTCCCCCCCTCTCTCTCCATCTCTCCCTTTCTCCCTCTATCCCTCTCTCCTTCTCTCCCTCTATCCCTCTCTCCCTCTCTCCCTCTCTCCCTCACTCCCTCTCTCCCTTTCTCCCTCTCTATATATCTCACTCCCTCTCCCTCCCACCCTCCCTATCTTTTTCTCTCTCTTCCTCTCCCCCCCTCTCTTCCTATTTCCCCGGTCTCCCTCCCTCCCTACCTCCTCCCTCCATCTCTCCCTCTCTCTCCCTCCCTCCCTCTACCTCCCTCCCTCTCCCTCCCCTCTCTCTCTCTCACTCCCTCTCTCTTCCTCTCTCCCCCCTTGCCTCTCTCTCTCTCTCTTCTCCTTCTCTCTCCCTCTTTCTCTCTCTCCCTCTCTTTCTTTCACCTCTCCCTCTCTCCAGCTCTCCCTCTCTTTCTCTCCCCCTCTCACTCTCCCTCTCTCCCCCCTCTCTCTCTCACCATCTCTCCCTCTCTCCCTCTCTCTCACCCTATCTCCCTCTCTCTCTCTCCCTCTCTCCTGCTCTCCCTCCCTCCATCTCCCCCCTCTCTCTTCCTCTCTCCTTTTCCCCTCTCTCCCTCCTTGCCTCTCTTGCTTGCTCTCTCTCTCTTTTCTCCTTCTCTCTCTCCCTCTCTTTCTTTTACCTCTCCATCTCTTTCTCTCCCCCCTCTCTCCCTCTCTCTCTCTCACCATCTCTCCCTCTCTCCATGCCTCCCTCTCTCTCCCTCTCTCCCCCTCTTTCTTTCTCTCAATCATTCATTCTCTCTCCAACTTTATATCTCACTCATTCATTATCTCACTCTATATATCTCTCTCTCCCCCCCCCATTCCCCCCTTCTCTCTTTCTCAACCCTCCCCCTTTCTTTCTCTTCTTATTCATTCTCACCCTATATATATATATACATATACATATATATATATATATATATATATATATATATATATATATATATCTCTCTCTCTCTCTCTCTCTCTCATCACCCCTCTCTCAATCCCCCGCCCCCCTCTCTCTTCTTATTCACTCTCTCACCCCTCCCCCCTCTCTCTCTCTTATTCTTTCACCCATTATTCCAATGATCATGGTATGTACATCTCCAAATTGGTATGTACATCTCATATTGGTATGTATATATCCACAACACCAAGAGCGAAAAAAAACCAAATAAAAAAATACATAGATCACACAATATGTTTGTTAGTGCCTTGCCACAAAATACATAAAAATCTATGGATTACAATCATACAAATAAAATAAAAAATGATCAAAATACATTCTTCTCAATCCCATCAAGCTAATACATAAAAATTAAAGAGATGTTAATATATCAATAGTTTATCCTTATAATTTGGAGATACTATTTGTTGTATCTCGAAACTGATATCTACTGCCCTAAGATAAAGGTACTTGATATGATATCTAATAGATTAATATAACATATCAACTTCCAAGATGATCAATCATTATGATATTATTTTCCCTTAAATATATTTAACTTTGTAATTTTTATGAGTTCACATAATAATGCTTATATAATCGCATGCAATAACTTATTGATTAATATATAAATTGAAAAATTAATTGATCATGTATGTTAAACCTCACATATGGGCCTTGGGCAATATTAAAGAATTGACATCTATGGGTAGTCCATAATTAATCTAATACCATATTAAAATTGAGATTGAGCAAAATTCATCCATAAAAGCTAGTTCAAAGAAATATAGAAAAAAAGTATATATTAACACTATAACAACTCAAAAAATTTCTGTTGTGAATTTATTTTAATTACATGATATTTTCTTTTTGAAATTAATAAAAATTCATTTCACATCTCTCTCTCTCCCGCTCTCTCTCTCTCTCTATCTCTTTCTCTCCTCTCCCCCTCCCCCTCTCTCTCTCCTCTCTCCCCTCTCTCTCTCTCTCTCTCCCTCCCAAACCCTTCCAAGACCAATGATATGAAACATCAATTAAAACCATAACATAATCAAAATGTTCACTGCATGGATAAATAGATCCAAAAATATCACTTTGAATATGCTTAAAAAATAATAATGATTTAGAGTCAACCTTGATAAATAATTGTCTAATAATTAACTTATCTAGTGAATGAGCCATATAACTATAATTATTGGATATCAAAATTTTCTAATTCTTTAAGGGATACCCTAAGGATTTGTTAATGATATAACATAATATTGAAAATCCTAGATGACCAAGACATTTATACTAATTCATAAAAGTTCGAGTCATACAACTTCTTGTTGATGACAAGATGTGACTTAATGTATCTAATAATCATTTGATATGAATCAAATGACTAAGAAGCATTTCTATGATCTATTTTTTTTGAGATATTGCCAAAATAATAAGAAGATATTTATTATTATTATTATTATTATTCATAATTTTAATATGATATCCAATTCAACATATTTTCTTTAGACGAAAAAATGGTATGTTGAATATAATAGAACAAAGAAAATAATTGATGTGAATTTTAATTTCATTAGGTAAAATAGTGATTTCTCTTCCAATGCCTCAAATTAATATTAGCCTCAAATTAGAGTTTGAGAAAAATTCACATATCTTCAAATATAAATAAAAAAAATATAGATAAAAAATAATCATATGTCAAGATAAATGAATAAAAAATAAACTATAAATCTATATGCATTAAAATGAGGATAACATGATAAGACAATAAGCATAATATTTAAATGTCACCATCAATGAAAATTATTTTGACTTTTTATTTCTTGTTCTTTGATCTAGGCTTGATTGCACTTGCCAGATATTTTAAAGTATGTCAGGCACGAGATCAATATCCTTTCATACTATATCCATAAAATCATTCTCATTAATATGTTTACTTTGTGATTCTTTTACTTTTTCGAATCATGTCTTTGAATTATTCCATTTATAAGAGTTTGAATTTCTTCTTTCTATTTTGAAAGTGATGCCCAATAAATTATGAGGAATTATGTTTCCATGACTATGATTATGACTATGATTATGACTATGTGATGTTTATCATAACTTTTTTCATGTCAATGACCTTGTTCATTAGTGTGGACACATGTGACATATCATTTTTCGTAGAAGCTCGTTATTTTGTTTATTTTCAATCAACAACAAGTAATATAAGATTGACAATTTTTTAGTAGAAGCTCATTGTTATGTTCGATCATGAGAACACATAATTAATTTTGAATATTTAAAAAAAATGATGCTCTCAATGTTATTGTTACAAAATTACATTGAAGACAAGATATCATAAATATCATTTCAACCACATCATTTTTTGTGGCTCTTTTTCCACAATTTTGTAATCGAGAGCTAGTTTTAAACAAAACTATATTATAGTCACTAACAAATTTCAAATTTTGTAATCTTAAGTGTACATAATCATCACATGTTTTAGAAAAAATTTACACTTTATGTATTCATATTATTCAAAAAGATGAAAAGAACCATTAATGTGAGATGTTCACCTTTTTAATCCTTCACAAATATGATGAAAAATAAATATTAAAGTTTGTCATAATCTTGCAACAATACCTTCATTCACTATTTTTAGGTTATGCTTATGTTTCTTTGTATATTTGTGAATCTCAACATCTAGAACTCAAGACATAATTTTTTCTTGAAATATTGATAATAATAAATTCAAGCTTTGCTAAATTTGGTATTAACTAAAAAATATAAACAATTATTTGATTAAAAATATTTTAATTGATAAAAATTAGTGACCAAAATATTGCATAAATTAAATAAAATTAACAGAATAAGAATAAACCTCTATGCAACAAACCTCAACATTCATCTTCAAGACTTAGTGAGTGTGTCAATAATCTATTTGATGATAGCTACGTAGACATTCAAACTAAAATTGTCTTGAAATTTTTTTTGCATTAAATAATTATCAACCTTAATATTGTTTATCCACTTGTAAAAAATTGTGTTGAAAATAATATGTTAGGTTGCTTGACTATTATAGTAAAATAATATTGAACTATAAACTAGTAAATGTAATTTCTTCAAGAAGTGACTGACCCACTAAAGCCAATATGTAATTGATGTCATAACTTTGTATTTTGTATTTGTACTGAATTTGAAAACACTAATATTCGGCTTACTTTTTCATGAGACAAAATTACCTCAAAAAAATATATAGACCTTGTAGGTTCTTAGGCATACTAGAACCTAAGCATGTTTTTACCTGACTATGTCCCCAATCTCTAAATGAGATTCCACATATACGTCAACATCTTAGAGCTCAATTCACATGTCTGAGAAGCAACTAACTATACCCTCATGAAGTGGTGAGTCAATATGCATACATCATTTCATTCTAATATCTGATAAAATATCCAAAACAAATTTCTTTTGATACAAAAAAATCATTCCTCATGAGTATTAGATCATACCTATGAAATATCTAAAATACCCTAAATTCTTTATCTAAAACTTGGTCTATAAAAATAATTTTAATTAAAATATATCCTAATAATCATATTTTATAATTAGAATATTATTAATGTATGCTACTAATATCACATTTTATCTCTCATAATCACATTGAAAAATCAAGAATAATTTGACAAGCATATTCTAAGGTCGAAGATGGTAAAAACATAATAGAACTGCTAAACCATGCCCTAAGAGATACTCAATTCATAATTTTTTTTTTGTAATCTACATACCATACATGTCTTAATTGAAATAGTAAAACATAGGGGCTACTGCAACAATACTCACCTCAAGATCGCTATAAAAGAATGAATTAAACATATCTTGCTGACATACAATCATCTATGAGATATGATAATAAAAATAATGATCTAAGAGTGATCTTTTTGACCATTTGGAAAAAGATATCTCATTAATAAATATCATAAGTCAGTATAAATCATTGACTAGCAATCAAATCTTGAACCAATCAACCTTTCTTTCAGGTCTAATTTTCATGGTGTAGACACAATTGACATCCCACAACTAACTTACCTGAAGGTTTCAAAACATTTAGGTAAGTTATCTTGGAGGACTAAATGCCTAAAGAAAAATGAGAATATATACCTTTATGTTGGAATCATTAAGTCTCACAACCCTCATTATTCCTTCTTGAGAAGGCTCACATAATGTGTCTAGTGGGACATTTACATTGGGCTCTTCTTCCTAGAAGAAAACTCCAAGAGAAGCCTCACAACTATCTAAGAATATCACCACACTTCCCAAACCCAGATGTACTAATAGTATTATGTGCAAAGGCATGAGTAAATGTTAATCTACTTGTATTAACAACTAGTCATGAAAATGATTGTATCACAATTGTCTTCATAAGTAAGTTCTCTTAGATCAAGTCATTGAAAAATAATTTGTCTTCAACGAATATCACATCTACACTTGTATAATCTTTTTGATCTATGATGAGTAACACCAGTATCCCTTCTGAGTATTAAAGTACAAGATGAAGACACACTTGATGGGGCAAAAAACTATTTTCTATCTATTGAAGAGAGACCTCAAACAAAATATGTACATCCAAATTTTTTTCTTTCTCATATATAAAAAATATGAGATATGATATAAGAGAACATACGATAATATTTAATTAATTAGAAAATTAGTGGCAAACACCATTGTTTCTTAAGGATGCCTAAGAATACTCTTATGTAGTAGAATTGTCCTAACAATCTCAATCAAATTTCAATTTTTTATTCCAACTATCCTATTTTGCATGGGAATGCTAATATACGATATCTAGCAAATTATCCTACGCTCCTTAAAATAAACAAGAAAACTAATGAGAAATATTATACCTTCAAATATTATTATTTCTCCACATTTTGATACTAATATCAAATTTTATTATTATTTTTTATAAAATTTTATAAATATAAGATTTTATAAATATACAATTTTATTAATAAATAATTTAAGATTTTTCTTTGGAAACTAATGGCTGTATGTAATAATATAAACTAAAGTAATAAAATATCTTAAATTATAATGTATATTAATTCTACACTATACACCGAATATCTTAATGATTTAAAGTATATGAATTTTTATTAGTACCATAATGAAATGTCTAATAAAAAATTCTAGCATGTCTACCAAATTAACATATCTCATGATCAATATATCTTACCCTTTTAATATTTGATTTAAGACTTTTCAACTTACCCAATGATAGATATCCAAGCTTAGAATGCACGCCCAACGGATCAATAATAGTCAATCACCTAAAAAGTCACTTATGGGTTAACAAATACGTATTTTCCATCTAGTTCAATCTCCAAGAGAGTCATCCTCTTGGTCTGTCGATCTTGTACATAAACATTAGGAGATGAAAATTTTACACAACCAATTACTTAGAAATGGAAGAGATAGAGATAGTAAACAGTATACAATAATTCCTTTTTAGCAAAAGGTTTGAGAAAGATTAATATTTCAACAACCTTATTAACGAGAGATAAAGAAACTACATGTGATGAGTCTTGAATCCAAGAATTATTACTCTTGGAGGAAGACATTTGATAGCACATCAAGACATGACTTCTAATATATAATTGCAATACAAGGACTTCTAATATATACATGCAATACAATGTCTTCTCAAATGATAGTTTCTTAGAAAAATAATCGAGAATAAATTTTGTCAAAACCATGAATTAAAGAAGGTTTTGCCCCATTATCCTCTCAATCTCATGTGATTAATTTTCCCAATATTATTCATGCAACATTGCCATTATCTTGCTCCCTAACTTTTTGTGGTCTTCGAGAAGGGAAGAAAATGAAGGTGAACGAGAAGAAAATACAATTTTATTATTTAAAAATAAAAATATGAAAATACAATCATACTACATATGATTGAGAGTAGCTCATTTGTTAGGTACTTTTAAATAATAAAAAAATAAAACTAAACCAAACCTTAATAGTCTCCAAAGAAATCTAAAGATTACATAGTCAATTTTTATGATATTTATTTTCTAATGGGTTTGAAAAATAAGCATACGAGTTGTACTCAATACTTTTTCTCATATATTTTATTATACTCATTATTTTTTTTATATTTTTATTACATCACTTTATAATACTAGGACACCCATATCTCCTTTCAGGTCATTATTCATCTAGAAAAGCATCAGACCATGATGGAAGAGATAAATATTATTCACTAGTATTGAACTTAGTATCTTGATTATTAGGATATCTATTATTGATAGTGGGAAAATATTCATTATAAAGATGAATCTTGATAATAAAATAGATTATAGTTAAAATATTTGATTCAATTTAAATTTGCAGAATATAATTTGGATCCCACCAAATTATATCTAGTACTATGCATTTCGATGATAAATCTGAGCAACTTGATCATGTGTTTCACACATTCACCTCACCATCCACGCACCACCAAACCTCCACCACAACCACAAGCAAAATAAAAAGAAGTTAGAAACCCAATAAGGAAAACTATTCCTTTCTACACGGAGTTTTCAAAAAACTTAATGTTTTTCAAAAATAGTAACAATAGGGTTTACCTTTTTAAGAACGACTAGGAGGAATTTACCTAATTCCTCTTCCATTAGTTTTTTTTTATTTTTCTTTATCTTTTCATTTCTTTTTTCTCTCTTTGCTTTTGTTCCATATGACACTCAAAAACTTACAAAAAACCTCACAATTTATTTATTAATTATTATTGTATCTACTGCCACTTTATGTGAGCTACCAAATGACAAAGACTGCACACATAAAAACATTACAAAAAAAATATATGTCATTAAATTTAACTACAATAAATAAAAAAACTAAAATTAAATTAAATCGAACTTAATTTTTAATTAAATTTATTTCTTACAACTACTTTAATATATCAGTCTACCCGACCCAGGCAGATCTGATAACATTTTTCTCAAGCATATTTAATATATCTAGTCTATAAGAAAATGAATATGCTGCAGTGGATTGGCATCGTCTAACTGATGTCTATGTTTTATTTATATTCTTAAAACTAGAAATTAAACATTAAATTACACTTAAAATCAATTTGTTCCATTTTCATTATTTTTTAAGATTTAAATTTGTTTATAAATATAAATATACATAATCATTATCAATTTAATTTTAGAGGTTTCATCAATCCTTAATAAGGTATCATCAATTTTTTTATAAGACACGGATTGTATTACCAATTAATATTTACCATACATTTGATAATGTTATCTAATTGATAAAATTTTAAAATCTATTTCTAGACTCCACCAATATTTATAAATCAAAACCACTATTAATAAGCATACATAAATAAAAACTATTTCAAGAATAAAAGTAATAGTGTTTAAAATAACTATAATATATTTTATTTTATTAGTCATTACAGAATAACTATACCTACCATGTTGGTCATCTTCATTACACTCAAGTGTACTAACACTAGAAGTTTATATATTACTATTCAGTATAATCAACATAGACTCACTAAAATCTATAATCTTGTCGATAGGCTATCTAATTCTATCTAGATCTAGATTATGAACAACAAAAATATATTCTATGAGTACTAATGATTCAATCTTTTATGCATAATCCAATCTCTATGCACTGAATCTTTTACGAGCATAACAGATGAAAAATGTAATTTTGCAATTTAGCTCTTGATAAAAAATTATTAAAATAATAAAAGGATACAAATCAAGAAAATAATTATAAATAACTTTTAGTATTAACCAATTTCAAAATCTACGAGATTCATTCGATTAGTACATGAACCACATTTCTATATACAAAACTAAAATAGTGAATTTTTATTAGTCTTGGAATTAGTGTAATCCAAATTTTAACTCCAAGGATTTCTATTAACTTGTTATCTTCATAATTCTATACAAAGAAAATTCATAATATTGGAGAACCCAAAAATTCATAATATTGGAGAACCCAAATATTCATAATATAAAACTAAAACTAAATTAACTTGCTATTTACATATGGTAATGCTTAATCATGCAACAATCACCATGTGCAAAAATATTTTGATATATAAATTAATTTTACCTATCCTATTGATACATATGATAACTTTGCTTTCATTTGTATCACTTATGCTAATATTTTATGCATTGCTTGAACATTTTTCTAATTATATAAGTAATTTTGGAAATACAGTGGTATCACTTATGAATTCTATAAAAGGATGACATTGCATTTTATGACAATTAGAAAATAGTAACTTGAATTTGAAATAAATAATGAACAAATATGTATTAATAATAACTTCATTCCAATTGATATGAGTTGAATTTGAGCAAGAAGTTGAAAAACTTAGTTGAATCAATGTATAATCTTGATAGTTTCGGAATTCAGTTGATTATCGATTAACGGTAATATTTGGTCGACAAAACAAAGCATTGGAATTTAAACATTGGAAGATATTTATTATTTCACTAGAATATAATTAATTTCTTATCTAAAACTATTCACATAAACTTTTATAGTTTTTTAAGAATGTCATTTGCTTATATCAATTATCTTGTATTAAAAATTTTAAATTATTCAATATAAAATAATGTGATTGTGTACAATTAAAATATATTTTCTCTGAAATTTTAATAGTATAATTCTTATTATCTAACATATACTTCTGATAATTTCAGATATTCCCCAAAATTGTAATTGTGTCGTTCTTAATAGATATGGGATTTTGTGTTTACTTGGTGTGTGATATTCATTATATTTCAACTCTATCATTTCTCTATGCATTTTGTGTATATCATTACTCTATGCACACACATTTTTATAAACCGAAAAAATTTGACCATTTTTTGATTGAAATAGATGCTTAATCCCATCATTTTGATCGAAATAGATGTCTTTTCGAATAGTGCGTGTATTTCATCATTTTAAAAGAAAATGATGAAGTAGAAATGAAAAATATAGATGCCCAATTCCATTTCTAAAGTTAAAAATAGAATTGAAATGGGTAAGAAATAGAAAGAAAACATTACTTCAAAATTTAGAAACAGAATAATAATCCATCGCTATTTGAAAGCATGGATTATTTCACATTAAATGGAAAATAAATTAGAAATAAAATTAGAGACAAAAATTGAAATGGTTTAACTTTCCATCATTATTATCATGTGGGATCGTTAGCGGATTATCTTGCATGGCATTTAGCAATGGAAACTTCTAATTCTACATGTATTTGTTTCTAATAATAATAACTTCTCAAAAATTTGTGATGTAAATGTATTTTATTTCAATTATTTTTGAAACAGATTGCAGATTAATTTTAGAATTTACAATGAAATGGAATTCCATTGCATTTTTTGAAATAAATATCAATTCATCGCTATTAGACTTTAATAAATTCAGCAATGAATTCAATTTCATTGCTACATTTTAAATAAAAACTTATTCCATCACTATTTTATGTTAATTATTTTTTTGAATAACACTTCGTCCTTTGAAAAATCATTTTAGGGTTCGAGCAAAATTATTACTAATCTTTCATCTCCCATCTACCTTATCAAGGTTGTTTTCCTCCTCAATTGTGTTTGTTGCCATAATCATCTATCAATGAGTTATAAAATTTAATTGTTTTCATCTCCTTGCATATACTTAATAGAATTCTTAGTTTGATCATCTCTATTTTGACTTTACCTTTGTTGTTGTATTTTAATTGGCATAATGATAAGTATTGGCATTGTTATTTTTTAACGATCACTATTATATAAAATATTATAGTTCTTATAGTTTCTACATGGTTTTACTTTTAAAGGAATCAATTATTATGGAACCTTAATTTATTGAGATCAAAGAAATACAAGAGCATTTAACCCCATTGGAATATCATATATAAAGATTCGTGTAATCATTTTTTACTGTTTTTATTAACCCCAGATATAATAGAATCTAAATTTGTTTGTTAATTAATCCCAAATAAATAAATACTTAAATTCATGAATGATCACTTTTTTTACACATTTCAAGAGTGAATCTTTTACCCTTAACATATTTTTATATTGTATTCTTTCATATATAAACTAAATTGAAAAATAAAATATACTAGCACATACATAACTTTTATATCATAAAATTATAATCCTATCATCTTTAAACATCTTTTACATGCATACAATCGTGAATTCAAAGAGTATTATTTCTTATAAAAAATTGAAATCAAGGAAAATTAATCCAAAGTCCCAACAATTAGGAAGTATACTCTATGAGAAGTATCACCTAATGATTTTAAAGTATTTTTGATTATGTGCACATATCACACACACTATAAATTATTCCTCAAATATAGCATGATGTTGCATAACATGATTGTTTTAATTAGTGTCACTTACCTTGCATTCCTATATTATACAAGAAATGTGCTTTCCAAACCAACATAATACATACATCAAATTTTCTGCTTTTTCTGCACGGACATATCATAACATGATTCAATGGAAACCCAAAAAATTTTTAAAACCATATTGATTTCTCTCATTAGCTCTTTATTCTCTTGACTTTCAGATGCAATAAATGATTTTTTTTTGTATTTTCCATCAAATTCATTCTCTTCTATACTTCCAAATAAATTTAGCCTATTGTGTAAAATAAATTAGTGTCTTTAATATATATATATATATAGTTTTTAATGAATTTAGTTCAATGTACTTAAACATGTTTGTAGAAAATATAGGTATGTGAGTGTCAACTAACTAGATGTTAAAAGAGTGAACATTCTCCCCAATTCCATGTTCATACAAGTTGAGGAGAGAAATAATTTTATTTAATATTTATATTATTTTGCCAAAATAATTTTTAATTTATTTTTTAGAACATATGATTATATTTTGTTTTTATGTGATTTTTTATTAATTTTTATGATTTCATCCTAGATAGATAAATCTAAAAATTTTAGTTTTTCGTATATGAGAAAAATATAACCGAATGATATTAGTAAATATCTAAGAGATTAATGCAATCTCAATTATCTCATTTTAATGCAAACTTACCTATTAATGATGCGACTACAATATTTTTATGACATTTATGTAATATTATAAATATGTTATTACAAGTTTATTACTAATAAATTATTATCTATATTATTATTATTCAATATGCATTGATATTATATGTTACAGAAATGGAAAACATTATACTAACTAATTGCCAATGCATGAATATCAGATTAAGAGATGAGACTTTGACTAATGAGTTTGTAGCAGGTATTAAGGAGTTTGTTGGCTTTGCTAAAAAGTACCCCCAATAATGGATGGAATGAATATAAGATGCTCATGTAATGATCATAAATATTAGAAACAGAGTTTTCAAGATGTGGATATAGTATAATTTCATCTTGCGAAAAATGAATCTTGTTAAGAGACTATTATGTTTGGTATAAACATGGGGAAATAGTTGTGATATAAATAATAAAATTATTATTTACTTAGAAGTATTGATTCAAATGTTACAATGGGATACACCAATCCAAATAAAGCAAGTGAAGCCATGTTAAAGCATGTTGTTGGTCTTCATTCAATCATTATATCACTGTGATATCCCAAAATCAACAATAAAGAAATTTATAAAATGATCAAAGCATCAGAAGAAGAGAATTGACCAGGTTATCCGTATGGTCACTCAAAGTTATTTGTGATGGCTAGACTTTTGAATTTAAAGGTAAAATATTATTATTTAGAAAGGTGTTTTGTTGAAATTTGTGAGTTGTTATCATAATTATTACCAACAAATAACATCATAACAGATAGCTTTTATAGTCTGAAAAAGTAATATGATATTTGGATTTACCTGTAGAAAAAAATATATTGCTACATTCATGATTGCATGATATATTGGGATGAAGACTGTAAAGTAATTACTAGTAATTATTATAACTAGCTTTGGTACAAAAGACATATTGCATGTAAAAGGAAAAAAAACAAATGTTCCTTCATAAGAAGATACACTACTGTCTCATTAACTCCTCATGTGCAAAGATAGTTGGCATCTAAATTTTCTACTAATGATATGAGTTAGCATAAATAACATATTAATGAATAGGCATGATGCAGTATTGCTCTGATTCTATATCTTAGAAATATTTTGATAATATTTATCCATCTTTTGTAGATGAAAGTAAAAATATTAGATTAAGGGTCGTGCACAAATGAATTTTAGCCATCTGGATAATCTTGGTAATAATACTCTTCATGGCCCGTGATTATTATATTAAATAATTTACCACCATGGATGTGCATAAAAAATAAGCTTAATGGTGTCAAATGGGTTTGTGTCATGCCAACATAACCCATTTTTTGGTAGCCTAGTTGGGGCATCATGTTGTGCTGGGCAAATTTGTAGCGGGTCGTGCTAGTCATGATGGGTCATAATTGGAGGCTACACATAGTGCAGCCCACTGTCGCAGCAAGCATCCAGCATGGTCGACCATCAAACAGTCATCAGTTTATGTCTTTATGATTTTAATTTATAAATATTTATTTTTGCAAATTAAAATTTTAAGTTATCCATGAACATTATGAGTTAAATTTTAGAGTTACTATTACGATATTATTTAAATTATCACAATTCATATAAATAATAATCACAATAAAATAAATCATTAACATAAATTTTAATAAACAAAAATAATAAAAAAATATCAAACATCCAATCCAACCAAAATTAAAACAACACAAGTATTCAAGTACACATAATAAGAATCATCAAACATAATAAACTTCAATCTCAATGCCAATCGATGTAAATATGCAACAGATCATCATCGCATATGTATCTAATAGTATCACTAATGGTTGGCTCAACATTCTCAAAGTCCTACGAGTTATCATCTGCCAATAACTGTTCCACTCTTGTTTTAGCCCAATCATGGATGCCAAACCTCAAATTCTCTTTATTTTTTCATATATGCTAGTGTCTCAATGATATCTAGTCGCAGTCTCGATCTTCGATCTAAAATGACATTAGTTGCAATAGAAAAAATTAGACTCTGATATTATGCTCGACATTGGAGGAGTTAATAGACATCGTGTTAACTTAGATAACACAAGATATGTGAACTCATATGATTTTAACCATTGTAAAATATCAAGGTTCTTATTTTTATTATGTAATAGATTTGATTAGTAATCAGTATCTAAGTACCAAGACAGTTTACTCCTATTCGATGGTCCCAATAATTTCCCACTCACTAACTGAATGAAGAAATCATCATCTATGAATATGGTATCAATGTATGTACTTGGAGTCTGACTATAACTACTACCAAACTTAGTATCGTAGTATGTAATTAACTCAGTTAATTTTTCTTGAATGAAACCTTTCAGGTTAGGGTTTTAGTTTATGCACATAGATATATGTGTCAGAATATTCTCTACTC
>JAREIK010012762.1:0-22500 GCA_029783825.1 Sapria himalayana | reverse complement strand
CCATCACCGCAACGGAGAATAGGCATGATCCGACACGACCGTATAGTCGATAATGCTACTAGGCCATGCTGGTCAGATGGCACGGCCGTTTGGTACCTCTAATACTAATTGATAATTTTTGTGATTTTTGATTCTGTTTATAAGATTATGATCTAATAATTTATGCATCATGATTTATTTATATCAATTTACTTATTTTATTATGATTTATACATATTATATTAGTACACTTATAATTTTATGAGTTATGTTTTACTTATCATTTTTAATTATAAATATATATCATTCAGTGTATGTATGATATTCTAATTTTTATTTATGAAATAAAATGATTTTTTTTATAATTTAAGAGTCGAATAGACACAAATACGGAATGTAAAAGTTTAATATTTTTTTAATTTTATATTTCTTTTAAAAATTTTTAAATATAATATTTTAAAATAATAATTAAATAACAAATTAAAATTGAAAATAATTAAATATTTTATTTATATTTAATATTTTAGCCAAAACAACAACACATAATTTGATCATGTTAGTAATCAGCATGTCCTAGTACAACCTGATACTGTCTGACATTTTGTGGGCCAACTAAGCCATGCCTAGCCATTGTAACATTTTTCATGTCATGCCTAGCATGACATGAGCTTCAAACCATGTCGTGCAAGACATGAGATTCGAGAACGACACAACACATTTGATATATCTCGTTTGAATCTCAATCTTGTTCAAGCTATTTTATGAATTTTTGGTAAAAAAAATAAATAATTTTTGAATTGAATAACAAATTTTTAATTTAAATATTGTGATTTATTTATTTTTTTTATATTCAAGGAGCATATATTTTAGTTAATCAAAACTTATTAATATCGAGATTGTAATTTTTTAAAAATTTTGAAAAATAAACTTTTATTTTAATTAATTTTGTTTTGATGTGTTAGAACCCAATTATATTAAAAAATTATAATTTAATGGTAATTCCTAGTCAAGCTGCAGGCCATCTGGTATGTTTGGCCTAGCTAGTGGCCTAGTGGCTACGCTGCTAGTGCTTGGTATGCCTTTTAGAACCAACCAGAGCAGAACAGCTTATCTGAGAAAGCTAAACAACTCTGCTTTGCCTTTTGTAATTTATTTCGACATTTTACCCAAGCTATACATACCATTACTTATTCCAAAAGTTTAATATAATATTTAGCATGTAAAAATCATATGTTATGAATCTTTCAAATCAAATGTTAATCAAGGGATATCTTTTTCCTTAAACTCGCATGAAATTTCTTTAAAAATTGAATTTAACTTGTTTAGCTGTATTACAATTTTTAAATTTTTATGTAACATGCCACATATGATATATATAAGTTGTTTTTCTATATGGTTTAAAATATTAAATTAAAAAATTGGTACAAGTCAATATTAATTGGAATATTAATTATAACATGATAATAAAAATAAATGTGTCTAACGATTATTTTTCTTATTTTTCTTTTTTAACAATTATCTATAATATGTAGTTGATTTTATCAATTAACATATTAAAATCTAAAATTATTTTAATATGATTTTTTTAAAATTATATTTAATACATGACACCACACACACACGCACACATAGATAGATGTGTGTGTGTTGTGTGTGTGTTGATGTTTTCGAAAACTACTTTCAATAAAAATAAGGCTACTCATAAAATAATACAAAATAGTAACAAAATATTGAAAAGGGTATTTTCATAAATATTTGTGAAGCACTTTTGAAAACAAAGGTATATATATATTACCTCCACTCTTTATCACATAAAGGCATGTTCGTAGGGCCATTGCTCGAACCCAATTCTATTTGAAGAATGTATCAATATGAGTATTCCACGCCTTCGATGCTTGCTTCAACCTGTAAAGTGTCCTTCTTCAATTTGAATACCTTCTTTTCTTCTCCGATTTTCATGGTACCAGAGTGGTTGTTAATATAAACTTCTTCTTCAAGCACACCATTCAAGAATGCCGACTGACATCCATTTGTAATATCGGCCATTTGAATTGAGCTGCTTGTAAAATGAGCAATCTAATTGTCTCCATTCTTGCAACGGAATCAAACACCTCGTTCATAGTCTATTAATAACTTTTGCTTGTACCCCTTTGCTATAAGTCTTGCATTATATCATTCTATCTCCCATTAAGCATTCATCTTTCTCTTAAACACTCACTTGACATCAATGGGCTGAGTTCCTTTCGGCAATTTTGCTGACACTCGTGTATTTTTGTGATCTATTGCTTAATCTTCTCGTCCATGGCAGTTTGCCACTTCTTGTCTCGCACAGTCTGTTCAAAACTTATATTTTTGGAATCCACCAAAAGACATACAAGTGTACTTCATTTTTCGAACCATACAAATCTTATAAACTTCGCATTTTGGGCTGTTGCAGTTAGAGGTGTCAAACGGGCCGGCCCAGCACGGCACGGCCCCGTTTTCACGTGCCCAGCCGTGCTACCGTGCCGTGCCGGGCACGGCACGGTTTTTTTAAATTCGGGCACGGCACGCCTGTGGGCACCGGCAAGGCGTTGCGTGCCGTGCTTGGCCCGCTCGGGCACGGGCACCACGGCAAGGCAGGGCAGGCGGGGGGGCGGGGTGGGTCGGGTCTGTTTGGACCCGACCACGCGGTCTTTTTACCGGGGGCGGGGGCCCGGTTGGGTCACGAGTCGCGACTCAGGCACGCGTGCCGGCGTGCCGTGGCCAAGGCACGAGCCCGTGGCCCGGCACGGCCCCGGCACGTGGTTTGTTCGCCCGGGCACGGCAGCGGGCCCGGGCACGTTTTTTTATCGTGCCGGGCCGGCCCAGGCACGCCGAACCGTGCCGTGCCTCGTGCTGGGCCGCCCGGCCCGGCCCGTTGACACCTCTAGTTGCAGTTCATCTTCATCATCAATAGTTTCAGAATTTTTGATATGGTTGTTGGTATAGCAGTTGATGATTCTCCAACCTTTGATGATACCTCTGTTGCTTTATTCCAATCCCATTTATTTACTTCATGAACTCGTATATCATAGCTCACTAGAATCTTTTTGTTTATCCGGTCGAATAACTTGTATCCTTTTGTTTTCTCATCTTACCCAAATAAAATATATCTTTTTCTTTTTTCTTGAGCTTTGTTCATTACTGATCCGACACGTGTGCGTAGGCCAAACTACTAAATACTTTGAGATGAGAGATTGTTAGTTTTTGTCCGCTCCATGTCTTTTGTGGTGTTTGATCATACAACTTCGCATGTGGACACCAATTTTAAACATAGATGGTGCATTGCATAGCTTCTGCCCAAAATTCCTTCGATATTTCTTGCTTTTGAGCATTGACCGAACCATGTTGAGAATGGTCTGGTTATTCCTCTCGGCCACACTGTTTTGCTGTGGAGGAGAACGGTGCGGCTAGAAATCACAATACTCCATGAAAACCATCGAAGTGTACTCGCTACCTCTATCGTATCATATAGATTTAATGTGTCTATCTGTTACCTTTTCCACCAGCACTTTAAATTTTTTGAATACCTCAAATGCCTTGAATTTTTCTTTCAAAAAATAAACCAAGTTTTTCATGAGAAATCATCCATAAAGGAATTGAAATACCTTTTGCCGCTGAAAGATTCAGGGGTGAATGGTCCACATATGTCGGAATGAATCAACTTGAGAGTTGCCCTAGCCCAATATTTTGCCTTGTTTTGAAATATTATTCTCACATGCTTTTTGAGCACACATTCTTCACAAAATTTTTCTTCGTATTCAATGTCTGGTAGTCCATGCACCATATTCTTTTTTGCCAACTTATTTAGCCATTCATGATACAGGTGACCAAAATGGAGATGTCGTAGTGACGCATTGTCTTCTTTGTAGACTTGCAAATATTTTTCTCGTAAACTTCTCCAAATTCAGTTTGTACTTCCGATTTTCTTCCCATTTCAACTTGAGCGACTGAACACCATTGCTTGTCTTTCAATAGTAATATCTAGTCTTTCATGAGTTACCCCATACTTAAAATGTTGCTCTTGAGGTCTGGTACGTAATACACATCTTGGATTTACCCAACGAAACCATCCTTTTGTACATAATAATTATACCTTGGCCTTTGACCTCAACCTTTAAGTCATCTCCAAACGATCTAGATACAGCTTCAACATTTTGCATTTCTTTGAAACAATGCGTGTGTCCTCTATATGGTTGCTTGCAGCCGTGTCTAGGTACCACACCGTGTCGTTGTCGGTGTGACTTTGTTATATGCCATTAAGAGAAAACCTTCTTTCACCTCATCTTTTGTGGCTAGGTTGGTTGTCTCTTCCACCTTTTTCTTGACTTGAGATTCTTTTGTTAAATGCCCCACCTTCCCACAATTGTAACTCTTATCGGAATTGCAATCCTATGCATAGTAACCATATTTGCCACACTTGTAGCACTCAAAGTTGGAATAATTTTACCCGACCACATCTTCCATGACCGCATCCTCTTCAATGCCAATTCTGTTGGTTTTGATTTTCCCTTCTTCTCATGATATCCTTCTTGACCGTGGCTTTTCCCACCATGACTATTTCCTCGACCACCACGGCCACACCATTTACCTCGAAAGTTTTGAGAATAGAATATCTTTTCATTATTGATTGATGCTTTGGTTTGAAGTGTCTACTTAAGTGTCTCCTCCTCCCCCTTCTTACGATATTCATGTGTCATTAGGGAATCAGCAAGCTCGTTGACCTGTTGAACATTGTTAGATCCTTGACTCTTATATGACACATACCATATTCTCGAAACTATTAGATAACGACCTCAGAATCTTCTCCCACAACCCGTGCATCAGGACAACTTTTCTCCGTCTCAGTTGAGTTGTTTCACCATGGTTGAACATGCGTGATGTAATCAGACACACCTCCGACCTGTTCAACTTCATGCCTTCCAACTCATTGCGAAGAGTTTGAAGGCAAACTTATTTAACTCGATCTGCTCCTATGTATGTAGTCTCCAAGATGTCCTACGCTTATTTTGAAGTTTTCACACTTGCCATCTTCTTAAAGCCCGACTTATCAAGAGCTCGAAACATCATGTACAATGTCATCTTATCTTTTGATCACATTTCTTTCAACACCTTATTTTGAGCCACCATATATCCTGTGGTAGATTCTGGTTCTTTGAAACCTTCTTGAACCACCTCCCAACTATCCACATAATCGAGACGAACTTTCATTTAGATGCTCTAATTCTAATACTCCTCATTATTGATTATACTCCTCATTGCCTCTAATACTAATTTGTAAAAAAAATTGTTGGCTGCAAACTATGGACTTGCGGAGAATTATTTCTAAAGAGAGCCTTTTTCTTCAATTCTTTATTTTATAAGCAATACAATGATTTATTTATAGGTTGTAGTCTACCCTTCTAAAACTGAAAATTAAAAACCATTATCACCCATAAGAGTAAATGTTGATTTTTGACATTTCATCTTCCGCACTAAAAAAGGACATTTAATGTTTATTCAATAATTCTTAATGACGAGTAATGTGTAAATGACAAACCATGTAATTTTCCATCTCTGATTTATTTGAAGCCAATAAATGTATGGCTAAACAAATTTCATTTAATTTTGAGGTAGTAATTACAATTGCTCAGTTGTTCATTTTTATCTTTCACATTTTCATCCTGTTTGGGTGCTTGCAAGACCAACATGTTGTTCCATGGATGATTGATCCAATGTTCTTTCTAGCCCAAGCTAAAGATCAAACTGCTTGATTAATCTATAGGTTCAAATATCTATCACCCTCAATTCCCCCTTTCATCTTCAAACTCTTTTTTTAATTTTTTTTTCTTGATTTATATTCTTTGTTCTAGTATAACTAGTAGACATAAAAAACTATTTAAATGGTATGATTCAAATATATGATTATTGATTTATAATACATGATATTATTCAACGATATGATTTTTGTTTATATATAAATCAATACATATCGTGTTTCATACTTTTTTAAACCATATATTAAGATAAAACATCATGCTACTGCTATCATACAATGATGTTATTTATTGATATTTATGTTGATGATCTCATTTTTATGGAGTATAATAATGAAATTAAACAAAAGTTCAAGAGCACAATGACACAGAAATTCAAGATGACATATTTGAGCTTGATGAAGTTTTTCCTTGGTCTGGAGGTAAGACAAGGAAAGATGGATATCTTTGTATCCCAGGAGGCATATACAAAGGAGATTTTGAAGAAGTAGAAGATGGAGTCATGCAATCCGGTTTTAACACCAATGAAACTGTGTACAAAACTCTCTAAGTTTGATGGAGGAGAACGAGTCGACGCAAGCAAATACTGGAGTTTAGTGGGAAACCTTTACTATCTCACATGCACAAGGATGAACCTCGTATCAAGTGTTGGCATTGTAAGTCAGTTCATGGGGGAGCCAGTTTATTCACATTGGAAGGTGTTGAAGCGAATCCTATAGTACATCAAAGGAACAGTATCACTCAGGTTATTCTATACAAATACAATATATTACAAGTTTGTCGAGTACTCCAACAGTGATTGGTGCAGAGACTTGGACAATCAAAAAAGTACATCGGGTTCTGTGTTTTTTATGGGTGACATGGCATTTACCTGGCTTTCAAAGAAGCAACCAATCGTGACACTCTCTACATGTTAAGTTGAATGTGTGGCAGTATCTTTGTGCGTATGTCATGTGATATGGCTCAAAAATTTGTTGGGCAAGATGGAGCAACAACAACTCGGTGCGATTGAGATACGAGTTGATAATAAATCAGCAATTGAGTTGAGCAAGAACCTGGTGGATCATGAGAGAAGCAAACATATCGACATTCGATTTTACTTCATCCAAGATCAAGTGAAGGAAGGAAATATATAATTAGTACATGTGATAAGTTGGGACCAAGTCACGGATATCTTCACGAAATCGCTACCTACGATACTACTCGATAAATACAAAAGATTGCTCTACTTGAAAGATGACAGAAGCATGTAAGTTTATGGGAGAGTCTTGTTGAATAAACATTAAATGTCCATTTTTAGTGGGAAAGATGAATGTCAAGAGTCTGCAGTTACTCTTACGGGTGATAATGGTTTTTAATTTTCAGTTTTAGAAGGGCAAACTACAACCTATAAATAAATCATTATATTGTTTATAAAATAAAGAATCGAAGAAAAAAACTCTCTTCAGAAATAATTCTCCACAAATCCATTGTTTGTAGCCAACAATTTTTTTTTAAGAACTGAATGGAATAACATCATAAAAGTGTTCAACTAATTAACGAAGATTCATCTCACTATAACAAAAATATCAATATATTACATCACTATAGATTGTGCTTGAATTCAAAGCTATGGAGAAGATTTTTTAAAGACTAAGAACATGATTCTTGCTCTTTTAAAGACGGAAATATGTATGTGTGTGGGTGCTTAATGTGGTCTAGGCAATCCCATCTCGGTAATCAAAATGATGGGTCATTAAAGATAGTGGATCTAATACATCTCAAATCAAAATGATTGTCGTTAAAGTTATTAGAGCAATATATGTTAAGAGATTAGGGTATTGTTTTTGCCAAATACAAAATAATTTAAACATGTTTCCGAAAATATTTTAAAATAAATTTATTTTCTATTTTTGTATATATATATACATAAATATATGTAAATATATAAATAAATAAATACATACATAAACATATATATATATATATATATATATAATTATATTTATTTATTTATTTGTATATTTATATATGTATATATTTAAATATTAAAAAAACATTAAACAAATTTATAGATATAAAAATGTTTTCGCAAGCAAATTTGATTTGGTTTGTGTAGATCGGTGGTAGAGGGAGCGTAATAAATTGAATTATTTGTGTTCAAATCTCAATTATTGTGCTGACCAGTACAACATTAGTAAAAAGTTAATTTATATTTTTTATATTTTTATTAATTGGTATCGTGTCCGTTGGGGGCAAAATTGGTTTTCTAATTTTAAGTTCGCTAAAGTCAAACACAATTATTTTACATTTTGGTGCATTCTTTTTATTTTTTTAAGTTCTTTTTTTCAAATATTTATATTTGGTACATCAAAATACAAATTATCAAATTACTATATTTTCGGGTTTAAGACTTACCAGATTGTTTTATTGTTGGTTTAAGTTATTTTTAATTTTTGTTTGGTTTTAGTTTTTTCGTAAATTTACATTTAAATGATAGTATGATTACTCTCATTTAATGGGTTATAATTTACATTTAAAATAAAATGATAACTTTTTTATCATAAAACTTCATTCACACACTCTAAAATAAGATACACACAAAGACACTCTAAAACAAGAAAAAAGGAGAAATAATATCATGAAAAAAATAAAGAAATTTAAAAGTAACGTGGATTGTGATCTTTCAGAAAATTTTTTCGTGCATGTATTTGCCATGCTTTGTATTTCTTTTATATAACTCAAAAATGATAAGTTTTATATTATTTTTAATATTTATTTCTTTTCTTTATTTCTAAAATATTGAGAAGGAGGGTTTACTTCTCATCTCTTTTATTTGAGGACTTGCAGATGCTGAATCATGATACATGTGGAATTCGTATGATGGGTATGTAGTGTTTGTGCATTATTCATGAAATGATTATCCATACAAGATTCATGTAGTGTTCAAGATATATCGTGTCCTCACAAATCTTCAATAACACTAAAGAGATTAAATACACAATTTCAAGTGTTTTCATTTTATTTACTTTCATTATTAAATTATATTATATGGATTTTGAAATATTCTAAATTATGTGTTTTAATTGTATGAATATGGAAATTTTGGGGGTCAAATATTTATTTATAATTGTGTGTGGTTATGATAGTATTTTATAGTTTTATATATATTCAAATTTCAAGTTTATATTTATAAACCCAAAAAGTTATTTAGAATCTACTATATGTTATTAAATAAATTTTCTAATAATAAAAAAAAGAATTTTAAAAACTAATGCAACATTAATTAATATTGTTGGACCAATGAAAAATTCCAACACTATTCTTGATTTTTAAGTTGAATCCCAATCAGTCCCCAATAATGGTATTGGAGGTTATATATTTTTTTGTGTTTTTTTGGCATTTTTATTTTAAAAACTAGATTATTATTATTCGAGATGGATTAAGAACATAATTTACTTAGTATAATAAGGTTGAAATTGTCCATTTATTAATCCTATAAAATAAAATGGTGGTTATTTTAATGATGAATACTTACTTGAATTGGCTGTCAAGATCCATAGCCAATAATTTAAATGAAACTAATTGAAATAAATTACACTATAAGATAATGCCACAATGAGATAATGAACTAGAAAATAATTTTTCACCACATCTTTGCTATCAAAAAGCAATTGAGATGTGAGAAAAGTTAGAATCGATGGATGAGAAAAAAATATCAAGGGATAAAACCTTATTTTTTTTGTTAAGTAATAAAATTTATTATCAAAAATTTCTGTACATCCTAAAAATATTTCAAACTATTTCATGCTTTGCTAAAATCAATGTAAATCTCATGTTTTATTTTCCTAACTAAACTTTTTGCATCTTGGGACTTTTTTCGAAGCATCTTTGATATCTTTATCTCCATTTATGTATACAGCTGCTACACGAGTTGTCTTCTTAATATTGTTCTTGAGTATGTTTGCCGCATTATACTTCTTCATCTCTTGGAATGCCAATGAAATGGATTCCATGCTTTTTGAAATTCCCATCAAATTCTTTAGTTCTTGCCACACATTTTTGGTATAACAGCATTGAATGAATATATGTTCTATAGATTATGCACATGTACAGAATTCACAGTTCACATTTTCTGTGTGGAGAATAGCCAATCCTTGGGTCTGAGCTTCCAATATTAACAATCCATAGGTTAATCACATGTTTGAGCACATATTTCTTTATCTAAATTATGTTTGTCCAAACTTTTTTTTTAAATTGTTTCCAATAAGGTAATTGTATGCATCAGAATGATTCTTCCATTATCTTCCAATTCTTTAGCATTTATTTGGCTTGATTTTTGGATCATTTTTATTAATAACAATATGTCTAATTAAAATTAGGAATTTCTAAAAGGATGGATCCACCTTGGATATATGATAATCCCAAATACTTTGGGAATTAAGGAAGGAATGATGAACCTATTTTATCTAAAGTGAGTCCTATTTTCTATTGATTCTCCATAGTGTTTTAACAAAAAAAACTTTGTTCCAAATAATGAAGTTTTGATACCCAGCCCATAATGGGAGGAGGGCAACACATTTTTCCCCATTAAACTTTGGGTCTGTATCTCCCAATTTTAGGACTACCCCATATAAATCTTTGACATGCACTCTCTATCACATTAATTATAGATGTAGGTAGAATGAATATCAAAAATTACTATTTTCTATTCTTTATATAATATTGCATAGTAGCTCCAAACTTCTAGTAATAAATAACAAATTGTGTAGCTATCTACTTATGGCCAACAAATATGAAGTTACGGTTACACACTTATAAATAATATAGAAATTTCTTAGGAAAACATAGACTTGTTAAAACCTTTTTTAAAAATTCTCAATCCACCTAAAAGCTTTTAAAATGCTTTTTGAAATCTATCTTAAAAAAATATTTAGGAGATATTCTTCTCCTTGGATTTTTTCTAATTAAAATTTGTGCAATTATAAAATTATTAGAGATTATCTTCATTTCACATATGCCCATTGATTTAAATCTATCATGTCTCATATTGCTTCTTTCAACCTTGAGGCTATGAGTTTATAGATCACATTAAAATCTGATATATGAATAAAACACTGTTAATCCTATGTTTGGCTAACATGTTATATCATGATGAATCTAATATGAATGCTTACATGAGTCTTTTTCAAACATTGATTAACCATCTTGTATATGTGCAAATTTTATTGGATGATGGCGTGTATGCATCTCTACTTCTTAGCTCACGTTCTGGAAGTTTCTCATATTCTTTTTGAATACCTCAACTCTAAATAACATTATTTCCATGGTTATCATTACTGGCAACCCGGTAAGCAAGAATGCAAGATGAAGAGATAAAAAGAACTTCTCAATATATCCTTGTTTCCAAGGAAAATGAGATATAGAATGAGCTTAAAACTAATACTAGAAAAGTGAAGTGAGAGTATTTTTTTAAATGAAAATTCATAGCTAACTCATTGTAGTATTACTACTATAGTTGAGTATGACACTTCAAGAGGGATTATTCCAAGTGAAAGATACTTCAATAGGAACATAAGAAAAGAGATGGGGGCCACAATGGTGGTTGGTACTTTTTCCATAGAGGGAAACATTATTTTTTTTAAGTAGTGTTGAACTATATGACAACAATAGTCATGTGAATGACTAGGTGTAGGTAGTGGATTTGGATGCCACCTTACAAGTTACACATCACTCAGAACTCTGACTAGTTTGTGACATTTTTATTTAGGAATATGGATTAGTTAGGATGGGCGTTGGTATGACACTGAGAATAATAGGCATCGAGGATATTTGTCTAGAGACAAATCTGAGATACATGGTAAAATGGTTATTAACTCTATAAAGTGGTAAAGGATTACCTTTTTTTATTACCCAAGTTAGTGTTAGCTTAGATTAGATAAAAGATTACTTACTATCTAAAAGTCACCTAGTAATGGTAAGATAGTCGGTATGACTAAGGAAAGCCATGCAATTGTGTACTTTTATCTTATCCTTCATGGAGATCAATTTAGGTTTCTCATGTGCTTATTCTGAGATAAGTATGAATCTCAGAGAAATCTCTAATGACACTTTTTATACTCTAACTACTCCTCAAGATGATATTGATCAAGGATAAACTTATGAGTTAGAAGTTAAAGTTATTACTTTTTACATTGGAAGCTCTCGAAAAATAGTTGGATCAAGGAAAAGTTAAAGACTTTGACAAAAAAAAATGGTGTTCTTGGGTTGCAATGTGACTACTTTTAATTTATAAAAAATCTTTTCTAGTATAAGAAATAAGAAATTGATTTGTATTTGGATTGTTTAAATTTAAACTAAGAGCAAGTATCTGCCCTGCCCAAATAAGGAACAAGAGAAGACTTTTGCATCTACCTAGTTTTGGGGTAGACTATATTGTTTTTTTTTAGTCTTAGTTTTTTTTAAATGTTAGGTTTTGGATTTTTATGTTAATTTAAATTTTAATGACAATATAGGTACTATCATTTAATGGAGTATAATTACTAATTAAAACAAAAGTCACGTAGATTGTAATCTTTTGGAAATTCGTATTATGTTCTTGAGAGTTTGCATTTTTTAGTTTCTCTTATGTAACTCAAAAATGATATTTTCTATATAAATTTTGAAGTTTCTTTCTTCGCTAAAATTCTTTAATATAATTGAGAGAGAGCATTTACTTTTCTTCTCTTATATTCAAGGACTTATGGAGGAAGAACTAGGGCTTGTGCAATGTTCTTGTGGTATTCATGTAGGGTTCATGTGGGGTTCATATGGTAGACGTGTGTAGTGTTCGTAAAAAAATTATTAGTGTGGGGTTTGTGTAGTGTCATGCTATGTTCGTAAAAAATTGAAGGCTTCATTCAGTTTTTAAGAAATGCATGTGAACCTTGGAGGGTTAAGAGATAAAAAAAATCATAAATTCCACTACATTTATGTTCCAATCGGATTGGATATTCTACCCGTAACCCAACATACATTGCTTCCCATTTTCTCATTCCTCATTCAATTTTCACCTTACAATTTCATTCTATATATAAGTAAGTGACATGAAATGAGTTCAACAATGACACTTTCTTCATAAATCATATTCATAATTTAGTCACTAGTATGATGCCTTTCTCTCAAAAGCATAGAACTAGTGCTAGGAAATGGCTCTTTGCTTTTGTAATGTCATCAAGTAAATACCTCATCAAACTTTTTAAAAGAAGTATTCTTTTGCTACTTTTCTAGGTATGGACGTAAGCCTTGAAGAGACTAAAGAAGAAAGAATGACTTCATGGTAAACACTATTGTGCCCTACATTCATGAGTCACTTCATTCACATGAGTGGTAATTAACAAATATATTTGCTTGCCATCTTTTTTTTCCATAATGAATCTCTCCCAATTGATAATTTATTCACTGCTTCCTCTAAATGCTTATTCTGATAAGCAAGATGCCCAAAATTCCCCTAAATGCTTATTCTGATAAGCAAGATGCCCATGATTCCCCTTGTAGCTCTTTTGATACTTTTTGAATGTACAAGTATAGATCTCCCTTAATGTAAAGTGACTCATGGGAGAGAGATCCATGCTCCTCCATATCCTAAATGAGTGGCCATTCTTGAATAAAGGAACTCAACTCAATGATTCAAAAACAAAAATAAAACTATAAAAAATGATTTAGTAACTAGCATTAAAATATTCTCACACGAGAAAGAAGCAACTCATCAGGCTCGAACTAGCATAAAGAAAATCAGATTCAAAAATTTGTTATGTTCCATCAAGAGGAGCAACTTTAGTATTGTAATTCATGTATCAACGCAAACTCAAGCCTATACCTTGACATCATTTGCCATACCAGCATAAAAAAAAGACAATGAAATTTAAGCAGGAACAATTTTTTAATCAAACTAGTCGTATAACTCAGATTCATCATGTAAATTGATTAGTGCACTAAATAACTTTCTTCATTCCAGATCATTTACTTCAACAATTTTTTTAGCCATGTTTCTATAGTAAATTCCTTGTTTGAATTAAAAATTTCATTAGGATTCAAATTATTTTTTTGTCCACCAAGAATGGGTGAGATATCTGAATTTAGGTCATTTTTATATGTGGAGAAAGCTAATATCCTAAACTATATGTTGCTAATCTAGGCATATGATATTTGTTGATTCCTAAGAAAGAAAGTTTTCATAATATATTCTACCCAAAAAATTACATAAATATGATTAGGATTTCTAGTGATTAAACATAAATAATTGTAAAAATTAAAAAAAATTGAACTACAATCCACAATCATAAACAAAATATAAGCTTAAAGTTTTATTTTCAGATAATTGAAAATTATAAATATAAATATTAGAATTTTCATGTTTCATGCTCCATACTCAAGCACACCATGGAGAATAATGATGATAACCAAATACAATTTGAATCATATTAATCCAAACTCATTTTCATTTCATTATAGTTATCCAAAAATGAGAAATGATTTCAAATTTTATGTTATGTTTTTTAGCTTTTTCATTTGCAATCCTTGTTCATAAATAGAGGGAGGAATAAAAATATATGTTTTTAGTGTAAATTATGTCACAGCGTCACAGAATGAAAATAATTATATTTTGTAACCCATTTTTTTAGTTTGGTGGAACAAAATAAATAAATATTTATATTTTGGTCTACTATAATACATCAAGACTAAAATACCTCTCCCTGCCATCTATGTGTTGAAACTAACATAACATATTAAAAAAAAACTATGGGATGGAACTGTTTGGGATCCTACCCATGTTTTTTAAAAATTAAGAAAATTTGTATAGGTCGAACATGGTCCCAATTAGACCCACATGTTCTTTTAAAGGAAAAAACATGGGCAATCCGCATTTTTTTGGTTTCATATATTTCTATTATTAATAAAAATAAATTATATATATATATATATATATAAAATTGACACACATAATATATATTATATATACATACAATATATATAGTATATAATGTCCATACGCATACTATGTATGTGTATATAGACATACATATATATAAACATTGCACATATTCAACATCTATATTATATATATTGTAACATCAAAGTATTTGGGTAGGTGAAATATCACCTTGCCCACATCAAAAATCTATTTGAGATTTTAAATTTTTCTTCTATAAAAAGATTTTTCGCCTCCATTGTAAATCATCTTAATCTCAATTTTATTTTAGCTTGTATTTTATATATTGTATTATATTATTATATTATTATATTATTATTTTATTAGTTTATTATTTATTATTTTATTATTTTAAGATTGAATTTTCTATTTCCAAATTATTGGTATAAGTTATATTGGTATAATAAATTAACAATAGTATTGGAGGTGGTATTTAGAATTGTATCTTTTATGATTAATATATATCTAAGAAAGTTATATCAAAAGGGCAGATTCTCAAGATATGTAGTTTTTAAAAGGGTATTATGACCCTTCTACTTATCTAAGAACTTTCTTGGTATATTAATACAAATAGTTACTACTATCTTCATGTATTATTCATTATAAAAGTAAAATAAATAGCAACAAAATTTAAAATCGAAAAATTAAATTAGAGATGAAAAAAAATTATAGAGATTGGCATTAAGATCTATACTCACCCTCAATTCTAGGGATTGACATTAAGTCTCACGTCTCTTGCTTGTTTGTGGTACCCTATGAAGTATTAAATTATTTACTAGAGTTTGGTAGTTGTACCATCACCTTCCTTGTTGCATGGATGAAAAAAAAGATAAATTAAGTATTTATGAATTTCTCTATCTTTTATTTTTATACTCATACAATTTTGTATTACTTTACCTAGAAAGTTATAGTTTTTAGAAGAAACTCTCAACTTTAGCTTTCATCTCTTGTGCTTGAGGTCGTGACTTATAAAATAGTCATGACTCTAGAATGCATACTAATCTTATTGTGACACAAGGTCATAGTGTACGCAAAAAATCATGACTTAGGTCTAATATCTATGTAACATAAAGTCATAGTGATGTGAATTGACCATGATTCCATATGTTTATTTTTTTTGTTCTTCATAAAGGACAATGACTTTGAATGATTGTGGTATGGTGAAGGGACACTCATATTATTATGTGGCTGTGGCACTATAAAATAACCATGACATTGACATTGGTCTTTGTTGATCATTATATGGTTGCAACATTGGAAAATAGCCAAGACACTGGAATAGTCTTTCTTGTGTACTTTGTGTCGATGGCATAGAAAAATTTCCATAGCACAAAATTTTCCTTTCATATGTCTCAAGTGTTTCTGTTTCTAAGAGTTGCCTCAATATTGGGATTTACTTCTCTCTTATAGCATATCGACGGTACTGCAAGGATGTCGTGCCACTAGCAATTAGGTCATACATAAAAGTTACATCTTTACCTTCTTCTAAGAATAAAAGTCATGATCTTAAAGAATGTCTTACTCAAGTGATATACTTTATAATATGTAGTATCTCAAAAGTCACAACATTGAATAATTACCATAGCTTTGACTTAGAAGTGTCAACTAGGTTGGATAGCCTGTGCATGACATGGTTCAACCATGCTTGACATGCCATAGGTTAACCATGCATATTATCTCATGGTTCAGTCATACCTGGAATGCCATGACATAGTTCACAATTGTGCTTAGATTTTCCATGGACTAGCCTACTGTATAGCTCAGGCCATGCCGGGCCAAACATTTTGCTATGGGAGGCACGACATGGCAAGGCCATGCATTATGGCCTATTTGGGTTGGTTTTTTCATGGGCTTAAAAAAATAAGATTTTCCAGGATGGTACATCCCATTTGACACCTCTACTTTTGCTTGAGTTGTATTGGATTTGCAATTTTCTATAGCTATAAAGTTGTTTTTTAAAAAGTATGTGACTCTAACTTGAGGCTATCAATCCATATTAATGATAAAGTCATGATACTTGGACTTGGCTAGTATCTTTAGCAGAAATGGAGTACTTGGTTGTTGTGATGTATATATAATGTCTCCGTCATTTAAAATTTATAATGTCACAACATCAAAAAGGATATTAATAATGAAATATTTGTGCTAACGAATTATTAGGTTTAAAGCATACAAAGATTACTACAACTAATTAGGTTGATTTCAGACCATAAATAGATATTGAAAACTAGGCAAGGCTTTATATGCTACCCCCTCAACTAAACACCTCCAAAATTTTATAAATTTCATAAATATTTAACAAACTCAACAAAACTCCAAAGTCATTAAATCAATCTATAATTTATTTATTTCCATGCTTATACATTATCATCAATCAATAAAAAATAAAATAATATTTGGTAATTTGAATATTGAATAATATCACTTGATAATTCATTAATGTTATTCTCTTTCATTAGTTTTCATCATGGTGTCCATGTAATCTAGTATTATTTCCATCAATTCCATTCGTTTTACTCGCATATCATCTACTTTATTTCATGGGTAGCACAAGAATGTGCTCTTCAAATGATGTCTTTTATGCTTTCTTCGAGTGTTTGTAGTTAGAACTTGAAGCTCATTATATTTTGTACCCCATTGACTTACTTTCAAAATTCTTTTGATATTGTCTCATATTATATTACACATTGTAATGACTTTATAAATAAACTTTATGATTTCTCACATTATATGGTAATGTAAATGGGCATTGTTGCTGTGTTTGAACATGTACTTTCTATTCTATAGAATGCTAGCCTTTTCCACTTGATAAATTGAGTCAAAGTTGGAAACTTCTTTTGATTGATAAATTATTACTTCTTTCACTCTAAGCCTGTAATGTTAGGCTACAACATTGCTAAAAATTGCATCAAGTTTTACCTTCATCATTATTAGTCTATCAACTCTAATATTCCAACTTACTTCCTTCCACTTGATCTTTTGTTTGAAATTCATTATTTATTCTTGGTTAGATCTTCAAATAAAAATGAGTCACTTCTGATAACTTGTTCATGTTGGAACAACCTGAGGCTGGATTAATTATGTATCTCATCATGTAATCCAAACTATCATAGAATAAATGGGCTTCAAATCATAATTCGAATCTATATTGTGGGCATATAGTTGATAAATCTTTGAATTAATCCAAAGCATCATATAATAACTCGTACTCTTCTTGTCTAAACTAATTTATCTCTCCTCTTAATTGTGCTGTAATTTAAAGTGGAAAGAACTTGCTTAGAAAAAAAAAAGTTCATCCTAACTCTAAATGGATTTTCTAGATATTTACTCGAACCGTCTCTTGACATTATTTCTCAAAGAACACAAAAAAAAGTCTTAACTTTATTGAATTCTGTCGAATTCTATTCTTCTTCACAATATCACATAAAATTACAATTTAATTTTATGGATCTTCCAAAAATCTTCACCATATTAATGTTATTGTATAATGACTATGCGATGAGATTTTAACTCAAAATAATTTGCATGTATTGGTTGCATTTGAATCCTAGATTAGTTTCCATCAATATTGGCCTCCAATAATCTCTTAAAGTTTGGTGAGAAATGAGTTGTTGAACAACTTATTCAACACCCATGATTATTTTGATTATAGTTATTATCCTCTATCATTTCTTTCTCAGCTCTTTATCTCAATATCTATTTTCTTGTTCCCTCTACATATAAGTCCAATGATGTTGGCTTAGTCCTAGATTTTTAGTTAATATATTTTCATGGCTACAAAAAAAGAAAAAAAAATCAAAACATAAACACAAAATAAACTCTAATCAAAATAATTATCTATCCAACTAAAATCATAACTATCATTTTTCAACATTATTATGTCGACTCAAGTAGACTAATCAAACTAAAAATAACTTTCAATAACATCACTAAAAACATGTGAATTTATTACAGTGCCAAAACTTATTATTGTGGCACAACTCCTAAAGCTCAATGGGCAATTAATTTCATCCATAGTAAATCTATAAGTATATGAGTTATACATGTAATAAAGTAAATATAAATCTAAATATTGATCTCATATGAATTATAAGAGTATCTTCACCACAACTATGAACTAATACTGCTCGAGTTGAGAATATAAACTTGAGTCTCAAATTGATACTAAAACTCAATGGTTGTTTTACTTTCTTATGTATGATACTTTTTTTTACTATTAATACAAAGTTATACTTGATTGTCAGATGAATGATAGGATGATGTGAATTTCCCTCTTTACCACCATAGCATATAAAGTGGTTTTCAAAATTGATTAGGTGACTTAAAGGGAGGTTAAGTAGTCTCTGCATGACATTCTTAAAATAGGCTTTGCTGATTCTCATCATTGATGGTGTGTACTTCTTAACCACCATTCAGACGGATGTTAAGCAATCTTTACATGACATATCTAAAAGGCAATTTAAACTCTACCCTCGGGGTGGATATACCTACTAAGTTGTATACTCCCATGTGCCTATAATTATTAAAATTTGATGAAAAATCTCCAATGAAACAAAAAAAGGTTATGAGAACTTTTCATGTAAAGTTCTTTTATTTCTTTAATATAACTTTTGTAGAGACTACCTTTTAGATATGGCATGTATAGAGTTTCTACTATATAATTTGTTGCATGATTAGACAAAAATATATATTTACTGATGCATAGAGTAAACTCCCCCTTTTTGACATTGATGTGGTTTGTCTCATTGCCAAATTGGATATCCCAAAATTTATTATGTGCATTAATCTTCTTCCATATTTAAAACTATAAAATCTGCTAGAAATATTAAAAAAAACAATTTTAACCAACACATCTTAAATTATTCCATCTAGTTACTTGATTATACAATCAGCCAGTTCTAATAAAAGAAAAGTTGGAATGATTTTATTGAGATTAAATCTTTGCACAATGGAAATTGGCAACAAGTTAATATTGATCATAAATCACATATTACCTTCTAAAATATATGTTCTCTTATAGTTTACGGTATAATAAAATTTTAATGATCTTTCAATTTTCTCAGTAGTTTTTGTTGAATAGTACTACTACACTTCTCGATCATATTACATATTCATATTGTCTGAACTTTTTCTTATCATTACTCATCTTATCTTTCATAAATCTACCTTAATTTGGCATTTGGGGTAGAGTTTGGTAAATGGTATATTCAATTCTAACTTTGGAAATATATTCAGAAAATTTTTAAAATGTTTTTCCAATTTTATTTTCCTAAATCATTATAAAAATAAAAAATTCATTGGAAACTTATCATTAACTTCTTTTTGATTCATTTCTCTAGCTTCATGGAATTGGGGTAACCTCATTCACTCCTCTGATTTTTCATTTCATGTTGTCAACTCTTTTAATGAAACTTGGTTTTGTCTTCTCTAGGAGTCATAATTTTGGTTGGTGTCACAGTTTCATAGTTATCATTTCTTCCATCTTTTCAGTCGAGGCTACAACTTCTTGAATTGAAATTGAGTAAAGTAAAAAATTAATTCAAGCAATTATAGATAAAATCAAGTTATGAATAAAATGAAAATTTTAGGATTTAATGAAAGCAGTTAAAGATAAAACCATGTGATGAATTTGAGTTAAGTAAAAATGGCGTACACTATAATTAATGAATATATTTAAATTATTTTTAATTATATTAATAAACATTTCCTCATGAACTAGACTTAAAATTTTACATGCAATTTTTTAATTCTAACATGCTTTAAAAGTCTTTATCATTATTAAATCCCTTGTTAATTATATAAAAAGAATAATATTACAAAATGATTTCTATAAGTTTTGTAGGGTAAATAATATTTCATATATTACTTACGAATCAATAATCTTAATATTTTTTAAATTAAAATTATTAAAAAAATACATTTTTAACTTTAATCTACTATACTTAATCTTTTCATAATTAATATTAGCATTGTATTTTTTTCTAATATTAGCCAAACAAAAAAATGTGTTTATTATAAATTTAATCTAGCAATCATTTTGTGTATATTATAAATTTAATTTACCAATAATATTTTTTTTTCAAAATTTTTAGTAGCATTGTATTTTCACTAATATTGGCCATACAAAAAAATTATAATAAACAAAATTTGATAAACAAGTGAATTATCTTAAAAAAATTCAAAATCACTTAAGTTATAACAATTGTAGCATAATGAACTTAGCCTATTACTAACTTCATATTAACACAACAAAATATGATATTCATGGTTAAACATAAGATAAACATCTAAATAAATACAAAAAAGACACTATATATATATATATAAAGATAAGGAAAGATAATTCTTCTGGGGGTTTTAGTAGAAATTCTTAGTTTGTGCATCGGGTTCTTTCTACATATATATATATATATATATATATTAATATTTTCTTATTCTCTTTTGGTTTCTTTTGAAATTATATATTTTTCTTTATCTTTATGTTTCGCTTTTGTCTAGTTCAGAAATCATGTTTTTGAATTTCTATTCGTAAGCTTTCATCTTCTATTTTGTGCCTCTCTTTATGTATGTCTTCTTCTAAGAATTCTTATTTTTAATATGTCTTGTTCTTTGTAAGAATATATGTTTTTTTTTTCTTCATAGCTTCATTTTGAAAACTTCTTCACGACTTCTCCTTTAGTTTTAGCTATAGCCACACATCCACTAACTTCTAATCTTATCTTTCCATTTTGAAAATACACACACGCACAAACATCGAAAAATGGGATTCATCATCCTATTCTCCTCTCTCTCTTCCATCTCTATATTTGTCTCAATGCAAAACATTATATAATATATATATATATACAATGACTAAAGTATAGTAATTATGGGGGTTTTAGTGGAAACTCTTATCTATGCCCCGTGTTCTTCCTTCTTATATATATTTTCCAGTATTTTCTTATTCTTGTTTGGTTGCTTTTGAAATTATATATATTTTTTATTTCATGTTTTTGCTTTCGGTTGGTTCATGAATCATGTATTTGAGTTTGTGTTTGTAAGCTTTCTTCTTCTCTTGTTTTTTGTATGTTTTTTGCTCTTATATATATATTGTGTGTGTGTGTGTGTGTATACATTTATAAATATTAATTTATAATTTTTGTGAATATATATATAATATATATATATATATATATATATCTTTACAAATATAGTTTATATACATAACATACATACATACATATGTATATTTGTATTTATATATACAAATATATTTATATACATATACATACATACATATAGTAGTAGATGCAGTATAGTTAGACACCTTGATGCAAACACCAGTGTTCATTGCAGCTCTATTTGAATCATTTTTCTAAGTATGAAATTTGTATCAATTTACATAATATATGAGATACGTTTGTAAACTTCATAATGCTTCTTTTGCAATATCCTTCATTTGTCTATTCCATATATTTTATAAGGTAGGTTGCTTGTTTCAGTCTTCATTTGTCTATTACAAATATAGGATCAAATCATTTACATGTTTCAGTCTTACTTTCATCTATTGATGATCAGGTCGTATAATATTTTCTATTACTATAACACATAATACAAATATTTTTTGAATTATAATAATATAGAAATAGATCTTTTTGTAATAAAGATGTATTAATATTTTAATGACATTACATAAATCTAACAGATAAGTTGTAGTAAAATTATTATTAGATAATTTAGGATTAAAATGAGATAAGTAGTTTTGTACTTTATTATTCATTGAATTATGTTTATTACATTTCACACTTAGTATCC
>JAREIK010012761.1:0-22972 GCA_029783825.1 Sapria himalayana | reverse complement strand
AGATTGATATATCAGATGAGAGATAGATATAAAAATAGAAAGAAACATATATATATAGAGTAATAGAATAGATATATATACATATAGATAGATAGAGGATATAGAGATTCAAAGATTGATAGAGATAGATCACCAGATAGAAAACAATAAAGATAGATAGATGGATCGATAGATAGATATATACATTGATAGACATATTTATAGATAGATAGATATATAGATTCATTGATAGATAGATTTATATATAATTAATGACTAATAGACTAATATACATAAAGATAGTTAGTTACATAGAGAGATCGATAGATTGATTGATAGATATATAGATACACATTTATACACATCAAGAAATAGATATATAGACAGATAGATTGACATACATATAGATATGCAGAAACATGGGCTGATACACTAATAGGCTAATTGATAGATAGATAGATAGATTGATTGATTGATAGACATATAGACACATAAATAGACAGGTAGATATATAGATATATTGACAGATAGACAGATAGATAAATATAATCATACACAGATAGACATATAGATAGTTAGAAAAATAGAAAGATAGCCAGAGAAACTAATAGATAGATAGAAAATATATTGATAGATAGATATATAAACAGATAAACAAATAGATACATTTAATGATTGACATATAGAAAGATTGATAGATAGAAAGATAGATTGATAAATAGATAGATAGACAAACTTATAGATTGATAGATAAATAGATAGACAGAACTAAAGATTGATTGATATATTGATATACATGAAGATGATTAGATAGTTAGATAGATAGAGAGATTGAATGATAAATAGTTAGATAGTTATACATATAGATTGATCGATAGATACATATTTAGATAAATAGATAGATAGATAGATTGATTGATAGATAAATAAATAGACAGATATACAAATAGACATATAGATAGATAGATAGAGAGATATATATTCAGTTAGATAGAGAGATAAATAGATATATAAAGTGATAAATACATAAACATTAAGATAGAGAGATAGGTAGTTAGAAAGATAATTTGAAAATAACCAGATTCAAAAATAGACTAATAGACAAATAGATAGGTAGGTAGATAGATAACTATATAGATAGATCGATAAAAAGATAGATAAAAAATACATACTCACATAAATAGATAGACAAATAGACAAATAGAAAAATAGACAAATAGACTAATAGACAATTAGATAGATTTATAGATATAAAGATAGATAGATAGATAGATAGATAGATAGATAGATATACAGATAGATATTAGACAATTAGATATTTAGACAAATAGATATATAGATTGAAAAATAAACATTTAGATAGATTGATGAATAGACAAATATATAGATGGATATATATAAAGAAAGAATGATAAATAGATTGATAGATTGATAGATAGACATTTAGATAGATATATAGATAGATAGTAGAAAGATAGATAAATAGATAAAAAATAGATAGATAGCTAAATAGATATAAAGATAAACAGAAAGATTGATAGATAGAAAAACAAACAGATATATCGATACTTAGAATAAAAGATAGATAGATAGACAGATAGATAAATAAAAAGATAGATAGATAGATAAATTGAAAGAACGATAGATCGAAATATAGATTGATATATAGACCTATAGATATATAGACAGATCGATAGATAGAGAAAAATATAGATAGATAGTTAGAAAGATAGATAAACAAATAGACAGATAGAAAGATAAATAGATAGATAGATAGATAGATAAATAGTTTGATATAGAGATAGTTAGAATATATGATAGGCTAATTGACTAATAGTCTGAAACATAGAAATATAGTTAGATAGTTAGACAAATATAAAGATTGATATATAGATAGTAAGCAAGTTAGTTAATTAGATAAATCGATAAATAAATAGATAAAAAGGAATAACATATTGATAAAATGATACATAGATACATAGGTTGATAGACATATAGACAAATAGATATTTGGACATATAGGCATTTAGATAGATATATAGATAGATAGGCAAATAGAAAATTAGACAAATAGATAGATAGAAAGATATATAGGCATATATACATATAAAGAGATTGACAGATAGATTGATAGACAATTTAATAGATATATAGTTAGAAAGTTGGACAGATAGACATATAGATATATAAAAAAATAAAAAAATAGATATCTAGATAGATAAACAGATTGACAAATAGAAAGTTAGACAAATAGATAGAAAGATAGATAGATAAATAGAAAGATATTGAGATACACATATATAAAAATTGATAGATTTAAAATAGAGAGAGGCAAATAAATAGATAGAAAGATATATATATATATATATATATATATATATATATATATATATATTGATAAATAAATAGATTATTCTATTAATAGACATATAGATTGATAGATATAAAATTAGATATATAGATAATTATATAGACATATATATAGATAAATGTATAGAAAGATAGAAATATAGAAAGATTGATAGATAAAAAAAAGATAGATAGATACACATACAAAACAAAATTATAAATAGATAGATAGATAGACGGATAGCTAAACAAAGAAATAGATAGATATAGTGGTAGATAGATATATAGATATATAGATAGACAAATAGATAGATGGATAGATAGATAAATATATAGATAGAGAGATAAATAGTTAGTTAAACTGATAGTTAGATAAGTAGATAATTAAATATAAAAATAGATAGAAAGATAGATAGATAGATAAAAAGAGAGTTTTATATATATATATATATATATATATATATAGAAAGATAGATAGATATACTGATAGTTAAATAGATAGATAAATAGATATAAATATAGATAAATATAGATATAGATATATAGATATAGATAGATATATATATATATATATATATATATATATATATAGAGTTATATAGATAGATAGATAATTAGACAAATTGAAATACATATAAATAGATAGGTAGACATATAGTTAGATAGATAGATAGATAGATAGAGATGTCTATAGATAGATAGATTGATAGATACATACATAGAGAAATATAAATATTGTTTGATCGACATTTAGACAAATATACATATAGCTAGATAGATAGATAGATAGATAGAGAGGTAGTCAGAAAGAAATATAGACAAATAGTATGATAAATATATAAACATATAGATAATTGACAAAAAAGATATAGAGATATAGATAGATTGATAATTTATAGAAGATAAATAGATAGTAAATTAGATAGATAGATAGATAAGAGATATCTAGATTTATAAATAGATAGATACATACATACATACATACATATATATATATATAGTTTCTTAGATAGATAGACAGATAGATAGATAAATATATTTACAGATACAGAGATAGACCGATGGACAATTAAACAAATAGAAAGATAGATAGATAGACATATAGACAGATAGACAGATAGTTAGATAGATAGCCAAATTGACAGATAAATAATTGCAATTATAGACTAATAGACAACCAGAGAAATATATATATATATATATATATATATATATATATATATATATATATATATAGACAACTAGAGAAAGAAAGATATATATATATATATATATATATATATAGACAACTAGAGAAATAGACAACTAGAGAAAGAATATATATATCTTGATAGACAGACAGATAGATAGAAATATTAACAAATAGGCAAATATAAAAATTGATAGATAGACAAATTGATATAATAATAGAAAGATAGATAGATAGATTGATTGATTGATTGACAGATAGAAAGATATAAAAATATATAGAAAGGAAGATAGAAATATAAATATATAGATAGATATATAGATAAAAAGGCATATAACTAAATATTTAGATAGATAGACATATAGATAGATAGAAGAATAAATATAGATAGCTAGATAGTAATATATATAGATAAAAGATATATAGATAAAAGATATATAGATAGAAAGATAAATATATAGACACATAGAAACATAAAAAGATATAAATATAGATAGATACCTTGAAAGATAGATAGACAAATATACATAAATACATATAGATTGATATATAGATAAAGAGATAGATAAAAAATATAAAGAGATATAGATATATAAATAGACAATAGACTAATAAATAGATATGTATACATATAGATAGATAGAGATATAGAGATTCAAAGATAGATAGATAGATAGATCGCCAAATAGAAATATAAAATGATAGTCAGATAGACAGATAGATAGATAGATATATACATAGATAAACATATATTTAGATAGATAGATAGATAGATTGATTGATTGATATACAGATAGATTGACTAATAGACTAATATACATAAAGATAGTTAGATAGTTACACAGATATATATATATATATATATAGATAGATAGATACACATTTATACACAACGAGAAATAGACAGACAGATAGATAGATAGATAGACAAATAGATAAATATGTAGACATATGGACTGATACACTGATAGGCTAATTGATTATAGTTAGATTGATTGATTGATTGATTGACATATAGACACATAGACAGACAGACAGATAGTTAGATATATAAATATATAGACAGATAGAAACATAGATAAATAGAATTATAGATAGATAGACATATAGATAGATAGCCAAATAGACAGATAGCTAGAGAGACTAATAGATAGATGATAGAAAATAAATAGATAGATAGACATATAAACAAATAGACAAATAGATACATATAATGATTGACATATAGACAGATTGATATATATACAGATAGATAGATAAATCGATAGACATACAAACTGATAGATTAATAGATATATAGATAGACAGATCTACACATTGATTGATATACTAATATACATGAAGATGATTAGATAGATAGAGAGATTGAATGATAGATACTTAGACAGTTATACATATAGATAGATCGATAGATAGATAGATATATAGACAAATAGATAAATAGATAGATCAATAAATAAAAATATTAATAGATAGATAAATAGACTGATATACAGATATACATATAGATAGATAGATAGAGATTTAGATAGATAAATAGTTAGATAGCTAGATAATTAGATAGATAGATAGACATATAGATAACTAGACAAATAGACTAATAAATAGAAAGACATATTAAATCTTAGATAGATATATAAATATATACTCATATATATATAAACAAATAGACACTTAGACAAATAGAATAATAGACAAATAGATAGATAAAGTGATAAATACATAAACATTAAAATAGATAGATAGATAGGCAGAAAGAAAGTTTAATAAATAGAAAGATTCACAAATAAATTATTAGACAAATATACACTTAGATAGATAGATATATAAATAACTATAAAGATAAAAAAATAAATAGATAGATAGATAAACACATAGACACATAAATAGATAGATATATAGACAAATAGACAGATTGACTAATAGATAGTTAGATAGTTAGATAGTTAGATAGTTTGAAAGATATAAAGATAAATAGATATATAATTAGACAGTTAGACATTTAAGTAAATAGATATATTGATAGAAAGATAGACATTTAGATAGATTGGCAGATAGACAAATAATAGATAGATAGATAGATAGATAGATATATATATATATATATATATATATATATATATATATAGAAAGATAGATAGATAGAAAATAGATAGATAGATATAAAGATATATAGATAGATTGATAGATCGAAAAACAAATAGATATAGATACGTAGAATAATAGATAGATAGACAGACAAATATATAGATATATAAATAGAAAGAAAGAAAGATATATATATATATATATAGACATATAGATATATAGATAGATAGTCAAATAGATAGGTATATAAATAGATATATAGATAGACAGAAAGAAAAATAAATAGATAGATAGATAAACAAATAAATATATAGATAGAGAGATAGATAGAATAATTGATATGCTAATTGACTAATAGTCTGTAACATAGAAATATAGTTAGATAGTGGGACAAATAGAAAGATTGATATATAGATAGTAAGCTAGTTAGTTAATTAGATAAATAGATAGATAAATAGATAAAAAAGAATAATAGATTGATAGATTGATATATAGATATATAGGCTTATAGACAGATAGATAGATAAGTATTTAGATAGATTGACATTTAGATAGATAGGCAAATAAAAAATTAGACAAATAGATAGATAGATAGATATATAGGCATATAGACATATAAAGAGATAGACAGATAGATTGATAGATCATTAAATAGATAGATAGTTAGAAAGTTGGATAGATAGACATATAGATATATAAAAAATTAAAAAATAGATATCTAAATAAAAGAACAGATTTACAAATAGTTAGTTAAAAAAATAGCTAGATAGAAAGATATACAAATAGAAATATATAGAGATACATATATAGATAGATTGACAAAATTAAAATAGAGAGAAAGGAAAATAAATAGTTAGATAGAGAGATATATAGAAAGATAAATAGATAATTAGATAGATAGACATATAGATATATAGATAGATAGATAGACAGATAGTTATATAGACATATATATAAATTGATTGATAGAAAGATATAAAAATAGAAAGATTTATAGATAAACAAAAAGATAGATAGATAGATCAATAAACAGATTAAGATAGGTAGATAGACATACAAAATGATAAAGTAATAGATAGATAGATGGATAGCTAGATAAACAAATAGACAGATATTGTGATAGACAGATATATAGATATATAGATAAAAAAATACATAGATAGATAGATAGACAGAAAATCATATAGAAAGAAAGAAAGAAAGATATATATATATATATACACACACATACACAATTAGATAGATAGATAGAATGATATAATAATAGACTTATAGTCTGATAGATAGAAATATAGCTAGATAGTTAGATTGAGAAAAAGATTGACATATACAATATTAGATAGATAGATAGATAGGCAGATTGTTAGATAGACATTTAGATAGTAAGAAGTTTATATAGATAATCATTTAGATAGATAGACAAATAGATAGATAGACAGATATATAGTTAGATAGATTGACATATAGACAGATAAAGAGATAGACAAATAGAAAGATTGATAGATTGAAAATAAAGAGATAGACAAATATATAGATAGATATTAGATAGAGAGAGATAGATATATAGTTATATAATTAGATAGAAATGAGATAGATAATTAGATAGACATCTAGACAAATTGATGGATAGAAAGATAGACATATAGATAATTAGATAATTGGACAAATAAATATATATATATAGATAGAAAGTTTGACAAATAGGCAAATAGAAAGTAGACACATAGACCAAAAGACAAATTGAAAGCTATATTGATTTTTAGATAAGCATATAGATAGTTTGAGAAGTAGACAGATGGACAAATATATCGGTAGATAGATATTAAAATGACAAATAGATAGATAAAATACTAGATAGATAGATTTATAGATAAATATACACATAGACAGCTAGATAGATAGACAAATAAACACATAAACATATAGAAAGATAGAAAAATTGAAAAATAAATAGATAAAAATATAGAAAAATAGATTGATAGACATATAGATAGATAAATAGATACACAGATAGATAATTGATAGTTAGAGATAATGATAAATAGATATATAGATAGACAAATACATAGATTGGCTAATTAACATATAGATAGATAGATATATAGACAAATATAGACTTAAAGAGATAAAAAGATAGACATATATAGATTTAAAAAGATAAACTATTAGACAAATAGATAGATAAATAGAAAGAAAGATTGAAAGATAAATAAATAGACATATAGATAGATTAATATATAGATTAACAAATAAATTGTCATAAGATATGAGATAAAAAAAGATATATGCATAGATAAATAAATAGATAGATATACATATATAGAGATAAATAAATAGCCAGATAGATAGATAGACATAAAAAAAGATAGAAAGAAAGATCAGCAAATAGATCGATAAAAAATTAGATAGATTCATAAAAAGGAAAATAGATAGATTTACATATAGATATATATATATATATATATATATATATATATATATATATATCGATAGATAGATTGATTAATATATAGACACTATGATATAAATATAGATAGATAGATAGATAAATAGATAAATAGATAGATAGAAAGATAGAACGATAGAAAGATATTAATATAGATAGATAGAATAGAAGATAAGAAATAGACAAATTGACAAATTTATAGATTGACAGATTTATAGATAGTCAGATAGATAAATAGAATGATAGATAGATTGATCAAATGATAGATAGACAGATAGAATGATAGATAGATAGGCAGAAAGATTGATAGAGATAATACCACAAAGATAGATAGATCGATATACAGATATATATATACACAAATAGATAGATATACAAATAGATAGATAGAAAAATAGATAGATAAAAAGATAGAAAGAAAGATAGATAGACAAATAGATAGACATATAAATAGATAATTAGATAGGAAGATTGGTTGATAGATAGATAGATAAATAGATAGATATATAAATACATAGATAGACAAATAGATAGATATACAAATAGACAGATATATAGTTAGACGAATAGATATAAAGATAGATATATAGATATACAAAAAGACTATATAGATTGATAGATAAATTGATAGTCATATAGACATTTAGACATATAAACATATAGATACATAGACATATATACAGATAGACCTATAGAAAGACATATAGATAGATAGAAATATAGACAAATAGATAAATATTAAAATAGATAGATATATAGATAGATAGATTTATAGATTTATAGATTTATAGATATACAAATAGATAGATAGATATACAGATATACATATTGATAGATAGATATATAAACATATAAATAATAGACACATAGACAAATTGGCACATAGATAGATAAAAAAATAGATAGATAGACATATACACACCCAGATAGAAAGTTAGATTGAATAATTGACAAATAGACAGATGGATAGATAGATAGATAGATAGACATATAGATAGATAGATAGATAGATAGATACATAGAGATATAGATAGATAGATACATAAAAATATAGATAGATAGATAGAGATATAGAAAGAAAGTCATATTAATGGAGAAATAATCAGATTTATAGATAGACAGATATACATATAGACATGTAGATGGATTAATAGATATTTATATATTGATAAATAAATAGATCGATAAATCGAGAGATACATACATATATGTATGGTCAAATAGATAGATAGATATACAGATAGATCAATAGATTCATAGCTAGTTATATATATTGACATATAGACACATATAGATAGATAGAATGATAGTTTGATAGATAGATATATATGAAAATAAATAAATAGATAGATATATAGAGATATAGTTAGATAGCCAAATAGAAAGATAAAAAAATAGATACAAAGATATATATATATATATATATAAGTAGATAGATAAATAAAAATTTATACAACTAGATAGATAATCGATAGATACACATATATAGATATACACGCTAACAAATAGATAGATATATAGAAAGACATACAGATAGATAGATAGATAGATAAACATATAAATAGATAGATAGATAGAAAAATAGATAGATATGAAAATAGGTAGATTGGGAGATAAAGAGAGACAAATAGATATATAATTATAAATATACAAAAATACAAATTGATTTATAGATAGATAGATAGACAGATAGACATATAGATAGATGGTTTGAATGACTCATAAATAGTTAGTCAAATAGAGAGATAGATTGATACACAAATAAATAGATAGACAGATTGGTATATAGAAATGCTGGTAGATATATAGATAGATAGATATATAGATAAATAGGTAGATACATAGAAAAATAGATCAATAGCTATATATAATGATAGAAAGATAGATAACTAGATAGATAGCTTGACAGATCGACAAATAGATAGATATACTGATATACTAAAAGTCTAAAAGATAGAAAGATAATTAGATAATTATATAGATAGATAGACAGATAGATATATAGATAGATAGATTGATTGATTGATAGAAAGATAGTTAGATAGTTTGATAGATAAATTGTTAGATAGATTGACAGATATAAATATAAATAGTTAGTAGCTACATAAATAGTTAGATAGATAGAAATACATATTGAGAGAAAGATAGATAGATAAACAAATAGATAGATTGATAAACAGACATATAGATAGACAATTAAATAGATAAACTACTAGACTAATAGATAGCTAGATAAATAGATTGATAGATATATAGATAGATAGGTTGATATACACATAGACAAATAGATAGATAGATAGATATATATATATATATATATATATATAATAGACACAGACACAAAAATAGAAAGATAGATTGATAGATCGATTGATTAATAGAAATTGAAGTAGTTAAAAATACAGATAGATAGCCAGACAAGTAGATAAATATACATATAGAAACATAGATAGTTTGAAAAATAAATAGATAGTCATATGATATATAGATAGATAGATAGATAGACAGAAAAATAGATAGATAAATAGATAGATTGATAGATTGATTGATGAAATATATAAATATAGAAAGATAGATTGATTGACAAATAGATATATAAAAAGATAGACACTTAGAGAGCTAATATATAGATAGTGATATAGAATTATTGGTTGATAGAAAAAAAGACAAATAGATATATAAAGAGATAGAAAGATAGGAAGATAGACATAAAGATATAAGATAGATATATAGATTGATAGATATATAGATATATAGATAGATCAACAAATAGTGAGATAAATATCTATACACAATGATAGAAATATAGATAGATACATAGATAACCAGATAGGTAGATAGATTGATAGCCAGATAGTTATATAGATAGTTGGACACACTATAAACTTTGTAGATATAAAGATAGATATGCAGATAGATAGATAGTCATATAACTAAATATACACATAGATAGATTGATAGATAGATATATACATATATAGATAGTTAGAGGGATATATCGAGTTATAGAAATGTAAATAGACAACTAGATAGATTTATAGTTAGATAGATAAAGAGATTGGTAGATATACAGATAGAATGATAGATATATAGATAGATAGATTTAATGAGAGACACATAGATATAAAGACAAATATATATATATATATATTGTGTGTGTGTGTGTGAGTATGTGTGTGTGTATGTATATATGTGTATATGTATGTGTGTGTGTGTAGAAAAACAAATAGATAAATAGATAAGGATATCATTAGATAGGTAGATAGAATGATTGATAGATAGAAAGATATATATATATATATATATATATATATATATATATATTTATTTATTTATTTATATTGATAAATAAATAATTAATAAATAAATTGATGGATATATATAGTCATATAGATTATAGACATATAAATAGTCAAATAAATAAATATATAGAAAGATAGTCAGATAGACATATAAATCAATAGATAAATATTTGATAGGTAGATAGGTAGATTGGAAAATATGTAGATATATTGATAGATATGTATATACATACATATATAGATAGATAGATAGATAGATAAATATATAAGTAGATAGATAGATATATAGATATAAGGATAGATAGATAGACAGACATATAGATAGATAGGTAAATAAAAAGAAAGAGAGACATAGTTAGATAGATAGATAGATTGATTGACTGATAGTTAGTCAAATAAATAGACTGATAGATAGAAATATAGTTAGATAGATAGATAGACAGAAAAATAAATTGACAGACAGATAGATATATAGATAAATTGAATGATTGATTGATGAATAGATATAAATATAGAAAGATAGATTGATTGACAAATAGATAGATAAAAAGACAGACACATAGAAAGCTAATATATAGATAGATAATGATATTGAATTATAGATTGATAGAAAAAAAGACAAATAGATATATAAAGAGATAGAAAGATAAAAAGATAGACATAAAGATATATTGATAGATATATAGATTGATAGATATATCGATAGATCAACAAATAGTGAGATAAATATATATACACAACGATAAAAATATAGATAGATAGATAGATAAATAGGTAGATAGATTGATAGCCAGATAGTTATATATATAGTTGGACACACTATAAACTTTGTAGATAGATAGATAGATATGCAAATAGATAGATAGTCAGATAAGTAAATGCACACATAGATAGATTGATTGATAGATAGATATACACATATATAGATAGTTAGAGAGATAGATCGAGTTACAGATATGCAAATAGACAAGTAGATAGATTTATAGTTAGATAGATAAAGAGATTGGTAGATATACAGATATAATGATAAATATATAGATAGATTTAATGATAGACAGATAAACAAATAGACTAATAGACACATAGAAAGATAGAAAGAAAGAAAGATAGAAAAAAAGAAAGAAAGATAGATAGATAGACAGATACTAGATAGATAGATAGACACATAGATATAAAGACAAATAGATAAATTTATATAGATATATATGTATTGTATGTGTGTGTGTAAGTGTGTTTGTCTACATATATATGTATATATATATATATATATAGGCAAATAGATAGATGAACAGATAAGCATATCATTAGATAGGTTGATAGAACGATTGATAGATAGAAATATATATATATATATATATATATTTAGATTGATAAATAAATAAATATATAAATAAATAGATGGATATATATATATATAGTCATATAGATTATAGACTGATAGATAGTCAAATAAAAAAATATATAGAGAGATAGTCAGATAGACATATAAATTGAAAGACAAATATTTGATAGGTAGATAAGTATTTTGGAAAATATGTAGATATATAGATAGATATGTATATACATAGATAGATAGATAAATAAATAAATATGCAAGCAGATAGATATATAGATATAATGATAGAAAGATAGACAAATAGATAAAAAAAGAGAGACATAGATAGATAGATAGAATGATTGATTGACTGATAGTTAGTCAAATAAATAGATAGATAGTTAGTTAGTTAGTTAGATAGGTAGATAGATTGATTGATAGAAATAAACAAAAACATATAGGTAGATAGGCTGAGAGGTAGATATTAGGTATATAGATAGTTAAATTGCTAGATAGATAGATAGCTAGATAATAAATAGATGGATAGACAAATATGAAAAAAGACAAATAACTAGATAGATAGATAGATAGACAGCTGAATAGATAGACAAATAGATATTTAGACAGATATAAAGATAGGCTGATAGATATAAAAATTGTGAGATATATAAATAGATAGATAGACAAATAGATAAATATATACATAGATAGTTAGATAGTTAGAAAGTTATATAGTTAGATAGATAGATAGATAGATATATAGATAGATAGATAGACAGATTGATAGATTGACAGATTGATATATAGAAAGATAGACAAATATTTAGATAGATAGATAGATAGATAGACAAATAGACAGATAGATAAATAGACAGATATATAGATAGAAACATATATAATTAGAAAGATTGATAAAGTGATAGATAGATAGATAGACATAATGAAAATTACATAGTTTGATAGATAGATAGTTAAACAAATAGATATATAGAAAATTAATAGTCAGATTGTTATATCGATACATAGTTAGATAGACATATATATTAGTAATAATGCTCTAGGCCTATCGTATTGACATGGTTTTTGACTATTTGTGAGAATTAATTATTTTGATGATTTGCATGTTTATTATATATAATATTTTTGAATAATATTTTTAATTATTTTAAATGTCTCTAATCAGTTATTATTATGAAAATAACAACAAATTAAAATTAGTATAAAGTTTGATTGATATTCATGGGATGAATATGTGTATCAAATACAAATCAAATTTATATCTATTTGTTGAGTACAAATATTACACAGATCATATCTTTAGATTAATATATGGATCAAAGTCATAAGTTAATCTCTAATAGCTATATTATTAAACCCTTTTGCATGAGATCACTATAGTTCTCAACATAATGAATATTGTATTTTAATATAATCAAATATTGTCTTTAATCAGATGACTATAAAAGTTATACTTGAACATAATAACAATTATGTAGTGAGATATGATTGATAAAGATGGAATTTGTCCATCTTATTATGAGAAAGATATCACTGGGTCGCATCGACAATTATGACTGAGAAAAGAATTATGCCATTAGCTATATTAAGGTTATCTCAGATCATGAGCTTTTCATTTAACTTGGGTAGTCATAATGTCTTACTAGATGCCACTTTTGACTTGTAGGATAAAAATGTGATTTAGGCCTACTGATAATGTTAATTGAACCTTTAGAGTTGCATATTAAGAATGAATAATAATGGTTATGGTTTTTTATTCTCTATAGTAAATTTAAATAATGAGATTATTTTAAATCACTAATAATAAATTATTATTATTTAAATTTGAATCTAATTTTGAGAAAGTTTATATTTGTGATTTAAATAAGTAATTATTTGGTTACATTAAACGTGAGTTTTAATGAATAAATTCATTTAAAAAAAGTTTTTAAGGAAAAGAATTTAAGTTGTTATTATTTAAAAAAGTATTAAATATATACTTAATATATTTATGACTAAAACCATAGCAGACTTGTATATATATATGTGAAACATATTTGATGCAAGTGGTCATCTTTTATAAAATAGATAGAATCCTTTTCATTTTGAGAAGTCAAATCGGAACTAGCATTCAACAAGATCATTCATTATTTGTTCTTGTGTGGATACATGTAGAGGGTTGTAACTGTTCAAAAATGCAGCACCTTTGAAAATTTGAATAAACCTCAACACTCACTTTGAAGGCTTGATGAATCGATCTACAAGATGTAAGTTTCATTTACCCTTCCTTAGTCGTTTTATGAATTGCATGTGATCCTTGGTGGATTAAGAAATAAAAATTATAAATTCTGTTGTGTTTATGTTCCAATTAGATTGAATATTCTGCCTAAAATCTCAACAGTGGTATCGAATGAACTTGTGTTTTAATAAAAATGAAAAATGCCATATTTTATCATATGTATGTGATGTATATGATTCTGGCATGACTTGCATTTTTGAATATATATGATATTATTGTGTGTGTGATTGACATAGTTAATAGGTTTTGTTAAGGTATTAATGATTGAATCTGAAAACTAAAAGGATTCATTAGTATGATTGAGAATCTGAATGGGATATTACCATTAAAGTGTTTAATAGCATGATATATGATTCTAGCTTTGTCTTAATCAGATTAATACATGGACTAAATTCATATATCTATTTTGATTTATTAGTGATTATTTTTGGTGGTGCCAAAATAAGCCCTATGTGTAATGAGATTACATAATATGTTGTTTTAATGTGATTTTGATGGCTTTCGGCTTATTTTAAATTTATTGATAATATCAATAAAAAATTTATTAATGAGATTGATAAAAATTTACTTGATATGTTCAATGAAACTTTATTGAAGAGATCAATGAAAATTTATTGATAAGATCAATGAAAATTATTGATGAGATCAATGAAAATTTATTAATGAGAACAATAAAAATGTATTGATGAGATCAATGAAAATTTATTATGAGATCAATGAAAATTTATTATGAGATCAATGAAAATTTATTGATGAGATTAATGAAAATTTAAAATTTATTTTTTCTAGAGAGCTGCCCCTAACCCCACAAGAGTGGCTTGCCTTACCCAGTCCGCTAACTATCTAGCAGAACCACCATAACAGCTCTACGTAACACCTTATAAATTTAATTGTTTTTAAATACACGGTTATTATAATTTATTTTTTAAATACAAATTATTTATGCAATATGATAACATTATATATTTTGCATGTTATTTTGCTTCAAATGGTGCTTAGTATGGCCTTTTTAACCAATCTATTTGGTAGAGTATTAATATTATTATTGCCAATGGTTGTAATTATTAAATATGGCTTGCATGCCAATTTTTTATTGTAATTTTTTAATTGTTGTAATAAAACAAAAGAGACAATGCAAGCCATTTGAAGTCATGCAATCTGACCATGATGATGGAGGAGCTAGGTGTCTATGGACAAGTTGGTGGGCAAATCAACTTCATGAAGCTACTTATTATTACCTAGGATTAATGACTAATGATCTACATATTGGCTTGTGGAAATTAATCTATATTAAGGCTATACTGTGACATGTTAATTATATGCAAGTATGAGATGTTATGTATAATATGTTATATAAGATGGTGATACTAGATATATGATAAGATTTATTAATTAAAAATTAAAATCAAACAAGATCCCTCACATAAAATTTAAAGTTAACATGTCATGCATATATAAACACTTGTCAAACCTTTTATCACCTTAATGTAAGTTCTACTAAAGTAGTAGTACATAATGTGACATTAGTAAGACAAGAAGAATAACGGTGCTACCCAATTATTTGAAATGTTTTAACTTTATTAAGTTATCAAAATGGTTTTGGGCCTAATGACATTAGATGGGATTCAAACAAGTCAGGAAATATGATGCCAAAATCTCATAAATATCCAAGAATTAGATGAAATGTAATTCGTAAGAGTTACCTACCAAAATAATTTAATTTTAAGTGTAATGACAAAGCTGACTTAAAGTTGAGTAAATATGGATCTTAGCTCAGAAGATATAAAATTAAATAGAGAGAGAGACAGACAGATAGACAAATAGATAGATAGTTAGTTAGTTAGATGGATAGAGAGATAGACACATAAACACATAGACTAATAGAAAGATAGACTAAAAATAAAATAGACACATAGACACAAAGGCTGATAGATTAATAGACTAAAAGACAAATGGATAGATAGATAGAAAAATAGATAGACATATAAATAGATAAATAGATAGACTGATAGATAGATATACAAATAAAAAGATAGACATATAGATAGATAGACAGGGATAAAGATAGATTGATAGATACATAGATAGATAGATAGATAGATAGACAAATAGATATGCAATAGATAGATAGATAGATAGACAAATAGATAGATAGAATGATTAATTGATAGATAGAACGATAGATAGGCATATAAGTAGATAAATAGACAGACATATAAATAGATAAAAAAATAGATATATAGGTAGATAGATTGATAAGTAGATAGATAGATAAACAAATAGATAAATACACAGATAGATAGATATATAGAAATATAAGCAAATATACAGATTAACAGATAGATATATAGATATAGAAATAAATAGATAAACAGATATAAAGATATAGAGAAAGAAAGAAAGAAAGAAAAAAAAGAAAAAAAGAAATAAATAAAGATAGATAGACAGATAGATAAATATATAGATAGATAGACAGATAGACAAATAGATAGATAGTTAGTTAGAAAATTAGACAATTAGATGGATAGTTAGATAGACAAACAAACACATAGAAAGATAGATAAATACTTAGACAATTAGACAATTAGATGGATAGTTAGATAGACAAACAAACAGATAGAAAGATTGATAAATACTTAGACAATTAGACAATTAGATGGATAGAGAGAAAGATATATAGATAGACTTTAGATAGATTCATAGATTGATAGATTAATAGATTGAGAGTGGAAAATAGATAAAAACACATATACATAGAGGAATAAATAGACAAAGCCAATTGGATAAAGAGATAGACATATTGGTTGATTGATAGATATATTGATAGATAGTCATATAAACATATAGACAGATAAATAGATAACTAGATAAACAGATAGGTAGGTAGATACATATAATGATAATTAGATAGATAAACATATAGACAAAAAAATAGATGAATATAGATAGATAAATAGATAGATATATAAGACATATAGGTGGATGGATAATTAGATATATATACATATATATAGATTGATTGATAGACTGATAGACAAAAAGACAAATAGACAGATAGAATGATAGACATATAGATAGATAGACACATAGATATAAACAAATACAAAGATAGATAGATAGATAGATAGATAGTTATACATATAGACATATAAACAGATAGAAAGATAGATAAATAAACTGATAAACTGATTGACATACAGATAGATAGATAGATATATAGATAGATAGATAGATATACAATTAGACAGATAAATAGATAGACATATAGATAGATAGAATGATAGATGACACATAAACTAATAGACTGATAGAATAAAATATTTATAGACACATAGACTGATAAACTGATAAACTAAAAGATAGATAGAGAGTTATATAAATCGGAAAATAGATAGATAGATAGATAGTGAGATAAATAGATAGATAGATAATTTGATAGATAGATAGATAGATAGATAGACAAATAGATAGATAGACAAATATACATATAGAAAGATAAATATATAGAAAGATTGACAAATAGAAAGATATGATAGATAGATAATTAAACAGATAGATAAACTGATAAACAAATAGTTAGATAAATAGATAACTAGAAAAATAGGCAGATAGATATATAAGTAGACATATAGATAAATAGATAGACAGATAGACATTTATATTGAAAAATAGATAGATAGATTGAATGATAGATAAATAGATAGAAAGACAGATAAAGAGAATGACAGATAGATAGATTGAATGATAGATAAATAGATAGAAAGACAGATAAAGAGAATGACAGATAGATAGAAAGATAGAAAGATAGACAAATAGATAGATATATAGTTTGAGAAATAGAATGACAATTTGAAAAATAGACAAATTATTAGATAGAAAGATATACAGATAGACATATATATAGACACACACACCCATACACAAATATAGTTAGATAGAGAGTTAGATAGACAAATAAAGAGATAAATAGATATACACATAAAAAGTTTGTCATATAGTTAGATAGCTAGAAATATAGATAGATATATAGAAAGATAGACAATAGAAAGATAGAAGATAGAAAGTTACATAGATAATCAAATAGATAGATAGATAGATAAAGATATAGATAGAAAGATAAATAGATAGGTAAACACAAAGATAGATAGATAGATAGATTGATTGATAGACAGATAAATAGATAGGACGAAAAATAGATATACATATAGATAGATTACTAGATATATATATATATATATATATATATATATATATATAGACAGATATATAGATAGACAAATAGATAGACATATAGATAGATAGATTAATAGATATTAACATAGACTGATAGACAAATAGACATATAGAAGGATAGATGGATGGTAAGATAGATAGATAGATAGATTGACACATTTGATAACTAATAGATAAATAGAGAAAGAAAGACAGACATAGAGAGAGAAAATAGAGATATAGATAGATAGATAAATAGACAATAGACTAATACACAGATAGACAAATTGATTGATAAACAGTTACACAGATACATAGATAGATAGATATATAGATAGATAGGTAGATAGACAAATAGAGAGAGAGAGAGAGAGAGAGAGATAGATAGATAGATAGATAGATAGATAGATAGATAGATAGAAAGATAGACAGATAGAGAGATAGACAAAAAGAGAGACAAATAGATTGATTAATTGGTAGTTAGTAAAATTTATTTCTATATAAATAAAATTTATAGATTTATAGATATATAGTCAGATACACAAATAAATAGATAGATAGATAGATAAATAAATAGATTGGTAGAGAAGCATATTGACATATATACATATAAGCACACAAATAGATAGACAAATAGTTAGATAAATAAATTGACAAATAAAGTGATAGACTAATAGATTGATAGGCTAATGGAGTAAAATAAAGTTAAATAGTTAGATAGATAGATTAGGTAGACAGATATATAGCTAGTAAGATAGTTAGATAGTTATATAATTAAATAAATAGATATATAGATAGAAACAAAGAAAGATAAATAGATAGATAGATAGACAAATAGGTAGATAGATAGATAAGCACATAGATAGATAGTCAAATAGTTAAATATACATTTAGAGATATAGACTAAGAGACTAATAGACTGATAGAATAGACTAAAAAAATGTTAGATAGTTAGAGATATAGATAAATAGATAGATAGGCATGTATAAAGATATTTACAGAGTTAGATAGTTTGACAGTTATATAGTTATATAGAGAGACAGATAGATAGATAGATAGATAGATTGATTGATAGATAGAAAGTTAAATATATTGAAAGATAAACAAATAGATAGATAGATATATATATATATATATATAGACATATAATTAAAAAGAAGGATAGATCGATCGATAGATAGATAGGTAGATAGATAAATATACTAATAGATAGATAGACAGACAGATATATATATATATAAATTGTTAAATATATAGATAGACAGACAGATAGATAGAAATATAGATAGACATACATAAAGATAAAAATATTGATAGACATATAGACAAATATAAAAGAAATAGATTGAATAATAGGTAGAGAGATAGATAGATAGATAAACAAATTTTTAGATTGATAGATAGCCGGATAAATAGACACACACACACACACAGATAAAAAGATAGATAGATAGACTGAAAGTTAGATAGATAGAGAGACATATAAACAAATAGACACATTAATACATATACACATAGATTGACAAATAGATAGTTAGACAAATAGATAGATACATAGATTGATAGATAGAAAGATAGACAAATTGACGGATAGACTAAAAGGCAGTTAGATAGTTTATTAAATAGACAGATAGATATATATATATATATATATATATATATATATAAAGAAAGTCAGTTAGATAATTATACGGATATAGACATTTAGATAAATAAACAAATAAACAGATAGATATATAGACATATAGAGAAATAGGTTGATAGATAGACATATAGATAGCTAGAAGGATAGATACATAGATAAAAAGGCAGTCATACACATAGAAAGATAAATATATTGATAAATAGATAAATACATACACTGATAAACTACTAGATAGCCAGAGAGATAGACTTATAGATAGTTAGACAAATAAATAGTTAGATAGATAGACAGATAGATATAAAGACAGATAGATCGATAGATATGTAGACACATAGACAAATAAATAAATAGATAGATAGATATATAGATAGACACATAGACTCTAAGATACATAGACTAATACATAAATTCACAAGTTCCAAATACATTTCTCGACAAATAGATAGATAGACAAAGAGACAAATAGATAGAAAGTCACAAAAACATATAGATAGATAGACAGAGAGATAAATTAATAAATAAAAAGATAGATAGAAAAATAAATTGACACATATACAAATAAATAAATAGACAAATAGATAGATAGATAGATAAATAGATATATATATATATATATATATATATGTATATAGATAGATAGACAAATAGACAAATAGACAGACAAATAAATAGATAGATAGTAAATATAAAGATAGAATAAAAAGATTGATAGACAAATAGACAGATAGATGTATATATAGATTGATAGATTGACAGATAGACACACACACACACACACACACACACACACACACATATATATATATATATATATATATATATATAATGATAGATAGGAAAATAGACAGAAAGATTGATAGATTGATAAAGAGATTGATAGATTGATATACCAAAAGATAAAATAATAGATAGATTGATAGATAGATATACAGATAGACAAATGAACAAATAGATAAGTAAAGAAATAGACAGCTAGATAGATAGATAGACAAATAGACAAATAAACAATTAGATTGATTATTAATTAGATAGATAAACAAATAAAAAGATAGGTTGATAAGAAATAGATAGATAGATTTATAGATAAACAGCAAGTAAAAAATATTGATAGACAATTAGAAATAATGACAAATAGACTGTTATATAATAAAATAGATAGATAGACAAATAGTCAGATAGATATATATATAGATAGACAATTAAAAAATTATACGTAGATTGGTAGATAGTTAGAGAGGTAGATATATAAACAGATAGATAGTCAGACAGATAGATAGATAGGTAGATAGACAAAAGGGTAGATTGCTAGATAGGAAAATAGGTTTAAAAAGAAATATATATATATATATATATATATATATATATATATATAATTATATAGATAGATACATAGATAGACAGACAGACATATAGATAGATAGATAGATAGATAAACAAATAGATAGATAGTCAAATAAATAGATAAAAAGATAGATACATAGAAAGATAGATAGACATATAAATAGATTGAAAGACAAATAGATAAATAAAGACATAGATAATAGAGAGATGAACAAATTGACATATAGATTGATAAATAGATAAATAGATTAATAGATGATTAAATAAATAGGCTGATAGAAAGATAAACAGATAGATAGATGAACATAGAAAGATAGTTTGATAGATAGATTGAGAGATTTAGAAATAATAGATAGATAGAAATATAAAAATAGACAAATAGCAATATAGACAAATAGAGATATAGATAGATAAGAAGATAAAAAATAGATACATAGACAAATATACTGATAAACAAATTGATTGATAAACTGATAGCTAGATACATAGATAGAAATATAGATAGATAGAGTAACACATAATAAATGGATATATTGTAGATAGAGATATAACATTATAGACTAATATGAAATACTAAGAAAGATAGATAAAAAATAGACAGTGATATATATATATATATTATATATATATATATATATATATATATATATTGAAAGATATAATATTTAACGATGAATAGATCCGTATATAGAGAGATAAAATAGATAATGAATAGATTGATTTAAAAGTTAGATATATAGATAGCCTGATACACAATAGATAGATATGTAATTGATAGACATATAGACGACAGATAGATAGATAGATAGA
>JAREIK010012760.1:0-16087 GCA_029783825.1 Sapria himalayana | reverse complement strand
TCTTGACGGTTACTAACTGTCATCGTATGTGTTATATGTCATCATAACTTCCTAGTCATATATGTCATCTATTGCAGTGTCAAGGTAGGTGTATCAGGCAACCTTGACATATATAAAATGTTAATGAATGTATTTTTCTATTAATCAATATAACTTCTATCTACCACTCATAATATGTCAAGGTTTGTGTTCAAATAAATCATGGTTTATTTAAAAATATGTCAAGGTAAGGATCTTCCACCATAGATTATAAATTGGAATTAGAAGCATATGTCATGATAGCCTTTGAAAAATTTAAAAATAAGCTTTTAATGTTGCAATGAAGAAGTATGATGCAAAATAACTTGTTGGCATATTGAAAATTGCTGCTTAATTTAAACACTTATTACAAAATATACCTTGTTTTCATAACTAAGACTTTATCTTGTTAACCACAATGCACCATATAAATATGCATGTAGCTATTAAAAACACATGTACATATATTGTGTTAATTTGAATTAAGTTGTCCTCCCTTTCAATATACAAACAAAATAATATATTCAAAAGAGAAGCTAAAGCAACTTTACTTAGAATAAAAGATACCAAAAGATAATGTAAATCAAGTTCTATTTATAATACATACATCAAAAATAAAAACTCATAGAACCAATAGATAAATTATACAACCAAAATATTAATAACTCATGTATGTATATACATCTTTAAATGTCTCTATGCAAAAAACCACCTTGAGTCTTTCACTAACCTGACCTGTAGCCAAAAAAATAAATAAACAAATGACACTAATTAATTATTAGTTGAAGATGAAATCCATGTAATAAAATCTTAGTAACTACACAAACTTTAATCTTACCAAAATAACAACTGTACAACCAAAAAATATTAGTAACACATTCGTATATACATCTTGAAATCTCTGTAAAAAATACCATCTTGAGTCTTTCATTAACTGATACCTATACCAAATAAAATAAGGAAATAAAAAAATGATATTAACTAATTATTGGTATAAGATGAAACCCATGTAATGAAACTTTAAGAACTACACAAACTTTAATCTTACCAAAATAACAATTATACAACCAAAATATTAATAAACCAGATGTATATACATCTTCAATTCTCTCTTTGCAAAAAACCATATGAAGTCCTTTCACTAGTTGAAACCTATACCAAATAATACAAAGAAATAATACCAACTAATTATCAATTCAAGATGAAATTCATCTAATTATTCCTCAATAACTATATAAACTTTCATCTTACCAAAACAACAACTGTACGATAAAATATTAATATTCAAGATGTACAGAATCTTGAAATCTCTTAGCAAAAAACCATCTTGAGTATTTCACCATCCTGAAACTTGTACCAAATAAAATAAGTAAATATTAACTAATTATTGGTTCAAGATGAAATCCATCTAATGAAACCTTAGTAAGTACACAAACTTTTATCTTACCAAAATAACTACACAACCAAAATATTAATAACTCAATGCATATACATGTTGAAATGTCACCATGGAAAAAAAGATCTTGAGCCTTTTACTATCCTGAAACCTGTAACAAAAATACATAAATAAATGATATTAATTAAATATTGGTTGAAGAAATCTTAGTAACTACAAAAACTTTCATCATGCCAAAATAAAACCTATACAAACAAAAAAAAATACATCCAAACCCATTGCTTTATATAAATTTTGAAGTATATGAAATAGAAAGACTCAATGCAAAATTAGTCTATTTACCTGTTGAAGCAAGAGAGTGTTGACAAAATCTACCCACTCTGATCTTAATAAATTTATTTCATGCTGAGTATAGATCTTTTTTCCATTAAACTGACATATTATTAATAAAAAAAAATGTTAACATAACAACATATTCATATATAAAACTTCATAGTACTTAAGAAATATTATAGTTGAGTTCATACCTTCAACTTGAGTAGGCTCAAATCAAAAATGATCTCATTCATATACTTCATCACATAATAACCACAATGAACCCCTCCATGTTGTCTAGGACTCTACATGGAGCTCATGTATAATTAGAAAATGTATACATATATAATGTGATAAAACTTCCATGAACCTAAATATTTGCAATAAAACCAAAGGTAAAAATATGATATTTATTCAACTAAAGTAATTCCAAATTTAATAGAAAAAATAAAATATAGCATGAATTTAAAACACACCCAAGTAGATTTATTAAGGAGAGATTGAAGAAAATGGTCATATTTATCTTACCTCAACACATATCCAATTAAGGTCTTTCTTGTAAGCTTTCTTTTGCTGAGAAGAATAAATTCGAAATGCCCTACCAATAAAATTTAAGAAAATTAAGATACATTTCAACCATGAATACTTAATCTAAGCCAATATAAAGGAAGATACATACATGTTAATTACTTCTTGAAAGTCTTTAGTTGGCTTATCTTGCAAGGAGTCGAAGTAAAACACGGTCATTGTTTCAATTTTTATAACCCCCAACACCCAATGAAAACTAGAGGATAACAAACACAAATTAAAAGATCGTGAGAAGTAATTTGATAATAAAACATGAATAATGAAAATCTTATGTCATTATCTAAGACAATTACCCTGGGTTGTATGGGACAAAAATATACTCAGCTTTTCTTGAATTTATCAATCTCTCAGCAATGTATCGAGCTCTATTTTCCAACTTTGGTTTTGTTGTTCCAGCTTTAGAAACTATTCCTGGATTCACAAATATCAACTTCCTCCTCATTGTATCTCTCATCTCTTGATACAAGTACCTAAGAAAATTGAAATATATAAGAGATATTAGTACCATAAAATATAACTTGAACTCAATGCACATGTAAGAAATCCCACCATATGTAGAAACAAATACAGTTTGATGAAACCTCTGCCTCCGATATGATATACTCCATATCTTCCACCAAAAGAAATGTGAAAAATTCCATACCAAACAGATCTACTGGGAATTGTACTCTTGGGGCTGGTCTATCTTTCAAAAATGCTGAAACTGTTTTAGCAAACAGTTGAATATCCTTTGGATTTTCTTTCTTTCGTTGTTCAATAGGTTTCTCTGGTATCTTTGTTGCTTTCTTCTTCTTCTCATTTTTCTTCAATACATAGTCCAATAATTAGAACATTATTGCATTAGTAAGAAGCAAAACACTATAAAACAAATTAACTTCTGTGAAAATTACATGATATACCTCTTGCCCTCCTTCATAAGGTATCACAAGCTCAGCAGGCCATAATACCTCGTGCCAACTCCATCCCTCATTTTAGAGACATTTGGAAGTGGAAACGGTAGAAAGACATCAGGTTGAACAGGATGAAGGATGGTGACTTTGTAGTTCGGACCATCATTTACTTCAGGAACATATGTTGCATATGCAACAATGTTTTCTCTAGTCTCTATGGCCAGGTCACATTTTTTAACCTTATAAAAATTAAAAAATATGTCACTACATTTGGTATACAAATATGAATATCCACAAAAAAAAACTATACATTAATGCTAGTAATGGAACTAAGTCAAACATATATATACCTTGTCAATTGGATGTTGGAGTGGTTGTGTAACCTTCATCTCAACTCCATGTTGTGTCATTCGATGGACTTCTTCATGAATTAGCAATTGTTGTCGGATATTTGTGCTGCTCATTTCAGAATGGGGTGTGGGAGGGCGTTGTTGACCCCTTGATGAGTGGTGTTCAATATCCACGTTGCTTACTTGTGCTTTAAAAGCTTCCTCTCGCTGACTAAGCATTTTTTCACGCTCCTCTAATTCTTTCTCCCTTCCTTGCAATATCATTTCTCTTTCATCCATTTCAACAACTTTTGATGACTTAGGAACATCAAAATATGCATTACGTTTTACTGGTCCCTTTGCCCTTACTCTACCAGGATGCTCAGGTGTTCCTAAAGCTTGTGTAAGTATATCATTTGGACCACTGGTAGGAATACCAAGCTTCTTGGCATTAGCAGTCAACTCATCCTACAAAACAACATAACAAGTTAGCTTGAATATCATATTTATAAGCTTTAGAACCTTAAACATACATCATTTAAAAGTTTTGATAACTAACAATTTTATGAACAACATGTTGGGTTTCAACATCATATTTGCCTTCCTTCTCTCTCGCCAACTTCCACAATTCCCATCTAGGCACGAGCTTCCTAGAACCACGTTTTTTCATCTGTTGCATAATATAATGATTTCAATAAGTGTAATTGTTGCTTAGATATAATAATAAAGCAAATCATTTCTATTGTAAAGATTATATAATATCAATCAAATATAAATGATATTTGTTTTTTTAATTCTATAAAACATAATTGATATATTTTTTATTTGTATACTTGCTTTAATTTTTTTTTTTCATTAAACAACTACATCCATTTTACCAACAATTTTACAAAGCATATCCCATTAACAATAAAAAAATTCTCTATCACATCACACAATCATTATATATTATAACTACAATATTAAATTTTCTCCTACTTAACCAAGCATAAAAATAAAAATAAATGTATAAATGAAAACAAGTGCGACTTACCACTTCTTGCTCAAAGTTTGCATAACCTTTTCTACTAAGTCGATGGGAATATGTGTTCAAAGACCTCTTTCGTTTCTGGTTTTCTGACTTCTTTTGAAATTGCTTTGAGAGCCTATCCATAACCAATTTTCTCCATATTTGAGTCTCAATATAGTTGTAACAAGGTGGGGGCTCTTTAAGGTGTTCAGGGTCATCCTTATAAGGCATGATATAGTCTTTTGTGAGATGGTGCTTGAATGACCTGAACTTTCTCCCTATTGATGCAATAGTATTATTCTTGCTATCTTCATCAACCTTGAACGCATTCTGCAAATTCAAATAGTTATTGGTACGAATGCATGTAATGAATTGCACAAGATGTAGGAAGATAATTTAAAATAATTATTTCATACCTGAACAATATCCCATAACTTTTCTTTCAACTCATTTGGCACTAGCCGCCAATCAAGATAGTCTACTGGAACCATGGTCCTTGCAAGGACACCTAAGTAGGAAACCAATTGTATAGATCCATCACCAATTTCTATACCATCATCATTATAATCAACATTAATCTTGACCCCTTTACTTTTATTCTTTGTGATATTTGGTTTCATGGTTGATCCTCTAAACTTTTTTTGTTTTTCTTCTTTTTGTATCGCACCCTCCTACATGAAAAAGTAAAGAAAGAATTTTGAACCACCCTTTATAAGTTAATTGTAAAAATTAAACTAGGATATTGTAACAATCACCTTTGCTTTGTTTTTCCTTCGTGCTCCCATTTGTCACAATTGTAGACGCTTTTCGTGTACTGAATGGCTAAAAAGGTATGCTAAGACAACAACATTTTAACATTGATAAATAATGATAATTTTGAAGTAATGAAAATATGCAAAAAAAATACATTATAATACATAAATAAGTACAATTGCAAAGGTTGAATATTTTACAAAACTTGCATTCTCTACTTTGCTGCCATGTTCAAATTATCACACACTAATACAATAATTTAAGAATATTCAATCAATTGTGAGGTTAGATTGTGTCAACGTGTGTTATTTCTAACTTCTATGTCATTATTATAACAATGTTTTATTTTGAAATTGTGTCATACATAGTTTTACCACCAAGTCTAATAAATATTGACTTGTCTTATGTTTGTCATTATTTTTCATTATATTATAAATTCAATCAACTTATAGACATCAATTATTTTATTTTATTTTATAAGTAACTTATAAACATTGAATATGATAATGATCAAGCATAATCATGCAATATTGGTTGTATGAAGCATAACTTTTAGATTACCTTGCACCATTTTAATTCAATATGTAGAAACTTATCCAAATAACTTAAATGGGAAGTGTTGTTTATTATCCTTCCACCTTATATCGCATGATTAACTTTCACTACAAGGAGGATTGTCTAAAAAAAAAAATTAAGTCATTAAGTCGATTGCTTCATTCTTTACAATGCATAATCTAAAACTAAAGTTATGATGTCAATGTATAAGCAACACTTATTTAACTATATCAATTAAGCTATAAAAGAAGTTTAGACAATTAAAGAGGCATCAAATACATAAGTAGTTGCATTTGGTTACAAATGGCAATGCATGTAATAGAAAAAATAAAGCTAACAAGAATAAAATAATAAAACCATAATATCAATTACCATGTCATTATATGTTAACGATAATTTAGCAATACAATACACTTAGTAATCACTTAGTAGTAACTAAAGGTAGTACAAAAAAATAAAACATGCCTAATATGATTAATGTTCAATCCAAATCCCCTCACAATCAGTTCTCATACAAATTTCATTTGAGTCTTCAACTTCATCGGAGGACTCAATATTAGGCATTGCATTCACAAATGGGTGATGTTCTATACAATTGTTTGTGAAGTTGTCATCACCCTCTATGTCAAAAGAGTCCTTTCTTGGCCTTGAAAGAACAACAAACCATCTTGGATCAACTTGGTCTTCTACATAAAATACTTGTTGAGCTTGAGATGCCAAAATAAAAGGATCTGATTTATGTCCTATCTTCTGTAGATCAACTAATGTGAAACCAAGCTCATCAACTTTGACACCGCTCTTATTATCAACCCAATCACACTTAAAAACACAAATCTTGAACATATTATAATCAAGGTCCCATATCTCTTTTACAACCCCATAAAAACACATCTCACCAAGCACGGGATTCTTATCTTTGGCACTTGCAATTTGCATAGTTGATGCCACAATACTAACACCACTATTTTGGTTAACTCGTGTCTCATCACGATCCTTGGTATGGTAACGACAACCATTAATGATATAACCAGGATAAGTAAGAACTTGTTGTCTTGGTCCTTGTGCAAGCCACTTAAGATCCTCTTCAATAGGTTCTCCTTTGCTTATTTCATCAGCAACCTACAAGGTTCATCCATAATATATAAATGAATGTAGAATGAGTGAAAAGTATTTGAGTCTAAGTAGGTGATGCACTTTGAGTTTCATACCTTTTTTCGAAGCCAATAGCTAAATGTGCGCACATGTTCATCCTCTAGCCACTTCACCCTTTTAGACTGACGAGGATACTTTGCCTTCAAATATTTTATGTGATCACTATCAAGTAGTCATAGGCAAGTCATGGTTTGTATCCATAAAAGGTAGAGTAACAAAGTCACATGTTCAAGAGACACGACACTTACTTGATATAAGGTTGCATAATGGTTGTATTTTGCAGAACATAATGATGTGCTTGCTCCACCAAGTTATACTCATTAATAGTCATTGCACGGCCTCCAGGTAAAGGTTTCCCATATTTCCATTCATCTTTCATACTAGAAGGAATCCCAATTGCATCTATACCTGACAAATACTCCGTGCAAAACTCTAAAGCTTCTTCTGCAATATAACACTCAGCAATGCACCCTTCTGGATGATTACGATTTCGAACATACCCCTTTAGAACTTTCATATATCTTTCAAATGGGTACATCCATCTCATGTACACTGGTCCACATAGTCTTACCTCTCTTACTAAATGCACCATTAAATGAAGCATGATATCAAAAATGGAAGGTGGGAAATACTTCTCAAGTAAGCACAAAGTGACTACTATGTCTTGCTGCAAATCATTCAATTTTGACACATCCACTACCTTGGCACAAAGCGCATTAAAGAAGAAGCATAATCTCGTAATGGCATATCTGACATGCTTAGGTAACACTGATCTAATTGCTACTGGCAATAGTTGTTGCATAAGTGCATGATAATCATGGGACTTAAGACCATGGAGCGTTAGCTCTTCCACCGACACAAGGTTCCCAAAGTTTGAACAATAACCTTCAGGAACCTTCAAATTAGCTAAACTTTGCAATAATGCCTTTTTTTCCATTCTACTTAGTGTATAACATGCAGGGGGGAGATAAGTTCGCTTCAACCCAACTTTTGGTGCTAATTCCGCCCTTAAGCCCATTTCAATAAGATCAAGTCGAGAATTGAGTCCATCCTTTGTTTTACCTGGAATGTTAAGCAAAGTTCCAACAATGCTCTCACATACATTCTTTTCAATATGCATGACATCCAAGTTGTGACGAACATAAAAATATTTCCAGTATTCAAGCTTAAAAAAGATAGACTTCTTTTTCCAGCAACTTGTAGAATTAACAATTGATTTCCCTCGTTTATTCTTTTTCTTTCCCCATGAGTTATGAATCATATCAACCTTTCTCAATATTTCTTCTCCAGTAAGTTGTGTTGGAGGTAAGTTAAACTCTTGTTCACCATTAAAGGCCTTCTTTTGCTTTCTAAATGGATGGTTGAATGGAAGAAATCTTCGATGGCCTGTATACGAGTTTTTATTCCCATGCTTTAGCCTATGTGAATATGTTTCTTCACCGCATATTGGACAAGCATAATATCCCTTAATAGTGCATCCAGATAAGTTGCCATAAGCAGGGAAATCATTAATTGTCCATAACAAAATAGCCTTTAATGTGAAAAACTCGCGCTTATGTGCATCATATGTTTCCACCCCTATCTCCCATAAAGTTTTCAAATCATCTACTAACGGTGCCAAGTATATGTCAATGTCATTACCAGGTTGTCGTGGTCCTGATATTAACAAAGATAACATCATAAATTTCCTTTTCATGCATAGCCAAGGAGGAAGGTTATACGTGATAGTGATGATAGGCCAACAACTATACCTACTAGTCATAGAGCTATGAGGATTGATACCATCTGCTGAAATGGCAAGTCTAAGGTTTCTCGAATCTGAAGCAAATTGTGGCCACATTTGGTTCACTAATTGCCAAGTAGGAGAGTCAGCTGGGTGTCGAAGTTGACCATCATTTTCTCTTTCTTGTGCATGCCATTTTAGGTCATTAGCTGTTTTTGGAGATTGAAACATCCTCCTAAACCTAGGGATGGGTGGGAAATACCACAATACCTTTGCAGGCACTCCCTTAGTGTTTCTCACCCCTGCCTTGTTTACCTTCCACCTTGACATTCCACAAGTAGGACATGAAGATGCATCCCTCAACTCATTCCTATAAAGCATGCAATCATTTGGACATGCATGTATCTTCTCGTATTCCATTCCTAATGCATTCAAGGTTTTTTTAGCCTCGTACATGGATAAGGGCATCTCATTGTTCACGGGCAACATATCCCCTAACAATTGGAGTAAATCTGAAAAGCTTTTATCTGACCACCCATATTTTGCTTTCAAGTTGTACAATTTAACTAATGCAGAAAGCTTGTTGTACTTTAAACAATTAGGGTACAAAGGTTTTTCAGCATCTTCAACCAATTTTTTAAATGACATTGGATCATTCATGCACTCATCTTGTGCGGCGTGAACCATTTCTAATGTACTAGCAACATCACCATAATCTAATGTATCATAACCTTGTGCCATTGCAGTTGATTGTCCACTAGTAGGACCTGCTTCTCCATGCCAATACCATGTACGATAACTCTGATCAATACCATTGAAAAACATGTGTTCTCGAATCTTGTTAGGCGTATGATGCATTAAGTTTCCACATCTCATACATGGACAACGGATGACACTTGGATTTTGACAATGTTGTAATGCAAAATTAATGAAGTATTCAACTCCTTCTTCATACTCCCTTGACCTTCTATCTTTTAACATCCAACCTCGATCCATACTATCATTAAAAAAAAAAAAAAAATTTAAACATGAGAAAGTTTTATGTCTGAAAAAAGGTGTTATTTTAATAGTGATTTGAAGTGTTAATGCTATATTGTAGGCCACAGTGATCCATCATGCAAAATAGTCATGTTCTCAATAGGTTAAATATCACAATAGAATACTTCATTTTCTAAAACTATAAATACAATAATTAATCTACTGATCATGCACTTATAATACTATTGTGAGGTTGTTATATGACTCATGGTTAATATACACTAAGATTGGACAACAAGGTGCAGAATTTAATAGTTTATAGACTATCCTAATTAATCAAGAAAATCAAAATATATCATTAAGATGAAACCTGTATATAGGATTAATTAACTAATACTATAAGTGACTTATTTTAATACTTGTGTCGTTGACTATTTATTTTAGTGAGATTTTGTAGGTGAACTAGAAACTGTTTATTAAAATAAACTTAATATACAAATTAAATGGCTATTGTTGATTTGGGAAATTGTCAGAAAGTTATTTTTGAAAATTTGAATTTTAAAGATTTTTTTTTTTTTGATATAAGGAAAATAAATTTGAAACTTTTGAAATTGAAGAAAATAATTTTTAAAATTTTAAATTAGAAAAAGATGATTTGTTTTTAGAAATTAAAGAAAAATGATTTTTGCATTTTTAAAAGTTAAAGAAGACGATTTTAGAAATTTGTAAAGAAAATATTTTTGATTTTTTTTAGAAATGAAAGAAAATGATTGTAGGTAGATTTTTTTTTTCCAGAATTTAAAGAAACTATTTTTTTTTTTATAAAATTGAGGAAAAAAATTTTGTAGTAAAATTTAGAAAGTAAGATTTATGTTGGAGATACTGAGAAATTAAATTAAAATTATTATTATTTCATAACTACTATTTATTTACTTATGTAAGAAAAAAAACTTAATAAGCTGGATTTTGTTTTTATTACACTTCGAAAATATAAAACAGTAAGAAATATGGAAAACATGACTTTAAATGAATTTAATAAATTGGGAGGTAGAATAATAGTAAAGATAATAACAATAATAAAAACTAAAATAATAATAAAGTTGACTAAGATAAAACATTAAAAAAAATGAGTTGACATACTGGTTAGTTAATTGCTTAGAAGCCACAAGATACACAACTTGGTACTGTGTGTGATAGTACCAAGAACTAATCACATGAGCCAGGCTTGAAACTTGGGATCTCTTGTAAACCTATCCTACCCACTTCCACTTGAGCCAGGCTTCAAGAACTAATCACATGCCTTTCTAAAAAGCTTAATTTAAGTAAATCATTTTTTTTCAAAAAAATGTACTGTCAACTTTTATTAAATAATAATAAGAATAATTTACCTGCCATAATAATAATCGGAGGAAGAGGACTGATCTCAAGAGCTAGCCCAGCAAGCCTGGGCCTTAACCACAAGCGTAATTTTGAAATTAAGGAAAAAAGTTGTTGGGACGGCCCAGGGAAGGGAACTAAATCTAATAAGCCCAAATGACAATAGGCTTAGGCTTGTCTTGTGGGGTTGTTGGGGGTGAATGAGCAAAAATGAAATACTAGAGCAAATGATATGACTATGAGTGGGCCTGGCCTGGGTAATTTAAGCACTTTTTGGCAGTGGGATAAGTGTGTGTGGGAAACCGTGGGGAGGGGGAGTGGGGTTGTATTATTGAAAGAGTGCATTTTACTTTTGAGGTTGCTTCAGCGAGTGAAGCTTGGCTGGGCTCTCTTTCTTTTTCTAGGGTTTGGTATTATCATTAAAAAAAATGATTGTTTTTATGTACCAACAATCATACAATTTTAAGAAAGTGTAACATGAGTGTGCTGTGTGATAATTGGAAAATCAAGGAAATGAAAGAAACAAAATTTATATGCATTAAATATTATGTTTGGAAAAAATATATACATGGAAAGCAAATATACATGTGAGGAAGGAATGACTAAAAGGAAATAAGGAATTTTCCAAATACATAGCATAAATGAGGTACTTTGAAATCTGCACAGGCATATCTCAAAAAAAACTGACATGAAAACATTCATATATAAGCAAGCTGGACCAAAATGGAGAGTTGAATGGGGGAGGCAGAGCATACACTGTTGTCTCAATGGAAGAAGACCAGGATTTGCCTCTTCATCTAAAAACGCTCGAGAGCTATGGTAGCCCAAAACATCCGCTGTAAACACCACCAATCTCTCTTCTACGGTTCTACCCTCTTGATCTCCCTGATTATCTAATCTTCACTATTTATCTCTCCTGCAACTGACCCAAAAAATATACCCATAAATAACAAATATGAAAGAGAGGAGAGAGAATAGAAAACAGAAAACTCAACTGAATCTGATTTGAGTCCCCTAAACATAAACAAGTTAAGAAATCATACCTACCATTTTCCTGCATGGCAGCATGGATTGGATAACCTCTACTCAAGATCTTTGAGAATCCAAAACCCCACATAAGTTGAAGCATCAAGAACACAAACTGAGGGTTTCTTGTTACCCATTTTAGGGGTTGGTCGCTTTAGTTCATTTCTTGACTGCAAATCCTGAGATGGGTACTGACAAAGAAAACATAGGGTGTAAATATTTCTTTACTCGTTTTTTATCTGTTTGACCCTTTGTGCTTGAATGATCATTTTCACTGTATATACAGTGAAACAAAAGAATGTTATCAACCCATAATTTGTACGGAATATAGTAAAGTTTGAGAAGGGAGATGATTCATGGGGTGGAAAAAGATAGTTTGGAAATTGATGACTGGGTGGGTAGAGATGAAGGTAGAAACAAATGCATGCGTGTGGACTCTTCAATAGACTAAAACATGAGTTAAATGGTGTTGTTCTAAGTTATGAGTTTTATGGTTATGTGTAAAAAAAGCAATCATCATAGTAGGTGGTGTTCTTCTCAATGTCATTGATGGGATGTATGAGGATGACCGGGTGTTGTTCTCTAGGTGGTGGACTTTGAGACTAATGGGGGCAATTGTCTAGTAATATAAATTAAAATCAATTTCTATCAATATTTGCATTCTTTCTTTGTCACTAATAGCTTATTTTTTTAATTTCCTCAAAATGGTCTAAAGAAAAAGTTATTTTAGCAAATACACAAGTATTCATAAACTGAGATAATATTTCTATATGAATAAATATTTTTCATAACTTTCTTATTAAATTGTAAAATTTTTCTCAATATAGTATTATGATTTTCATTGATTTATATAATGAAGATAGTTATCCATCAACATGCCTCAATATTAATATCTTCCACCCTTTTATTGTTAATATTACCATCATCATCATCATTATCACCATCACCATCATCATTATTATCCATAAAAATTAAATAACATTATGGAAACCTTACTAAATTAGGCTACATTTTCATTACCATATAAGTGGTAGTGATAACTATCTCCCATGCCTGCATGATGAAATCAAGTAATTAAATCATAATAGTTACAAATGTTGAAAGTCTTACACATTTTTCCTTCAAATATTGGATTCCTGTTAATCAGCTTAACACACTAAAAGATGCTATAAAGGAACTAAAATAAATTAAAGAATAGGCCATGATAGTCACCAACTAACCATATAATTGCACCTAACAGCCATTTAAAGAACAAATAACTAAATATCATAACATTTAGAGAGATAGAGTACTAGCATTTGTTTCATCAAACTCTACGACGAGAATCGACGGTCCTGAACACCGGAAAATCTAGAGAGAAGTCATTCTTTCTCTCTCTAAAACCAATCACTTTTCACTCACTGCCCGTTTTTCTGCTACTTTGGAGAAGAAGATGACTTATTCATTTTCTTTTCAATAATTCCCATTGTTATCTTAAAAATGGTTTAAGATAATAAGAAAAATAATTTCATTTAAGTAAACATACAAGAATAGTTAGAACAATGGTAAATTTAAATTCAATAATTTAATTAATGAATTTGGAAGATTATAAAAAAGGTTAAAACTTTAAAAGAAAGACTATTTTTTTTACATATATATTTTTTTGAAAGAAAATTTATTTTTACAATATACCATAGTAATTTATTTTTTCACAAATTAGTTTTTATTGGGACTCAAACCCTGAACCCTTCCCCTCTTTATACCAGTCTGAACTATTAATCACTTGAGTTAAGTCTTATTGGTGAAAAAGAAAAACTATTAAAAATAATATTAGCATTAGCAAAAGTGATTCACAAATAAGTTATTAATATTTGTGGTGATCAATGCACTAGTTATAAACATGAGGTAGCTTACGTGTGGGGTCAATAATAAAGTTTTGGGTGTAGGGTAATTGAGAGATGGAATTGAAAGTGGTCTTGGTACGGATTTATTTTTTGTGGAGAATGATGAAGAGTTTAAAGTCAAAATGGTTTATTTTTTATAAAAAAACACATGAATAGATTGGTTTTGAAAATATTTATCAATATAGTCTTTCGTCCGTACAAGTAGTCATCCACTTGTAAAATCGTAGTTGATTAATGTGGTTTTAAGGTAAATTTTAAAACCATATTCATCAAATGCGGTTTTAGAGTAAATTTTCAAAATCGCAATTGGTGAATACGGTTTTAAGATAAATTTTTAAAATAGTATTCACCAATTGTGGTTTTAAAATTTACTTTAAAACCATATTTACCTTAAATTCGCAGTTGATAAGTGTGGTTTTAAAAATTTATTTTAAAACCATATTCACTAATTGTGATTTTAAAATTTTACCCTAAAAACATATTTGGTAAATGTGGTTTTAAAATTTACCTTAAAACTGTATTCAGTAAATACGGTTTTAGACGTGAAAATCTAGTTATAAGAAAAGAAGACTCATTTAATAATATTTTTTAAAGAAATCTATTCATTTTTTGTTTAAAATATAACTTTTTTGGCACAAAACTCAATGATAGATGTATTGTCATATTGAATAGGTGAATGAGATGTGTCTTGATAGGGATGGTATAGATGTCCCTTCCCATGTAATTACATGTACCTTATTGAAACATTTTTTATCAAAATTTTATGTTTTGTAAATAAAAAGACTCGAACATTGCTCTCACTTAAATTCAGCATTAACTTTTGCTCCCCTTGAATCAAAATCTTGGACCCCACCTCCAGCGTGTAGTACCTGGTTTGACTAAAGTTTTTTATTTATTTTTTTAAAGGTTAACATGCACATATGAAGATTTTTTTATACGTAAATAATTTTATTAAAGATAATGGTTTAAATAGTATTTTAAAGGTTTGTAGGTAAACAGACATTTTTTTTCCTCAGATCTTCGAATTTAGCCCTAATCTCCTTAGTCACCCTTCATCTTCCCCTTCTCTAGAGGTGTTTCTCCGTAACACAATCATCGGCACCACTAGATGCGAAAAAGGAGGATCCTGTTTTTTCCTTTCAAATCTCCAGCAATCCGACATAATCGCCTTGCCCTTCTTCTCCCCTTGTCCCCAAAGGGTTTTGTATGGCTCGGCATATGTTTGGGTTGTCCTGACTCCGTCGAGTTCATCAATGCAACCACCGGCCACCGCCTCTTGTATTCCAACTTGGCTCTCCACTCCAAATCCTTGGCTGCCTACCTCCAAACAATGATCGGGTTCTCCAAAGGGGATAATGCGTTTATACTCTCTTCCAATCTCATTCAGATCCCGGTTCTCCAAAAGGCACTACTAGTTTCTCTCTCTTGGTGTTGTTATCACTCCAGCCAATCCAATCAGCCCCAAATCTGAAACCGCCCGTCAAATAGAGTTGTGCAAGCCAGTGATGTAGGACAAGTTGCTAATCAATATGGTAGATGTTTCTTTGGATTGATTATTTGTTAAGGTTCAGGATACGATTAAAATATAAAACCAAATTATAAACAAAGCGCCAAATTATTTAATGAAGGGATACTTTAGATGTCAGGCCCCTCACCATGGGTCGTTTATTTAGCACGTGAGTCAACTCCATATGCTTCCATTTTATTGGAATTATAGAGTAAACTGTGCTTTTGGAATTTTTGAAATCAAGTTGATAAAGGTAATTTTGGAAAACGAAAATATGATTTTAGGTTCAAAAAAATAAGAATGTCACTTTGGAGAAGAATGAACTTGAAATTTAAATATTTGAAAAAGAATACTTGATTTGGGAAATTATCATAAAGTTATTTTTGAAAATTTGAATTTTAAAGAATTTTTTTTTATATAAGGAAAATAAATTTGAAACTTTTGAAATTGAAGAAAATAATTTATTAAAATTTTAAATTAGAAAAAGATGATTTGTTTTTAGAAATTAAAGAAAAATGATTTTTGCATTTTTAAAAGTTAAAGAAAACGATTTTAGAAATTTGTAAAGAAAATATTTTCTGATTTTTT
>JAREIK010012759.1:12500-35412 GCA_029783825.1 Sapria himalayana | reverse complement strand
AAAGATTGATAAAGAGATGATAACATTTTTAAAGAGAGATTGATTGATAGATTGATAAATAGATAGATAGATAGATTGATTGATAGATAGATAGTATATAGATAGATATATAAAAGATATGAGAAATATATATAGATAGATTTTTAACCAATAGATAGAAAAGATAATTAGATTGAGAGATAGATACATAGATATTAAAATCAATAGATAGACAGATAGATAAATAGATATATTGATCATTAGTTGGTTACATATTGAAAGAAAGATTAATAGTTAGTTTGAGATAGATAGATAGATTGATTGATTGATTGATAGACATAATGATAGATAGTTTGATAGACAGATAGATGGACATATATAGATAGAATTTTGATTAACTATATATAGATAGATAGATTGATTATTAGTGATATATAGAATGATTATTAGATAGAGATATAGATATATAAATAACATTAAAATAGATCGTAGTTAGCCAGATGATAGATAGACAATAGATTTATATATAGATAGATATATAGATAGATAGATAGTTAGATTGTCCAATAGAAAACATATAGATAAACAAATAGATAAACAAATAGAGAGAAATAGATAGATAGACAAATAGATAGATACATACATAGACAGATTGATAGACTGAATGATGTAATGATATATAGATCGACAGACAAAACAAATAGATAGATAGATAGATGATTGATTTATAATTGATTATTCGACATATAAATAGATAGATTTACAGTAGATTGATTGATAAATTGATAGATATATGATAGATAAATTGATAGATAAATTGATGGACAATTTAATAAATAGATTGATATATAGAGATATAGAAAGATTAATAGATTGATAATAAAAAATGGACAGATAGATAAATTTTTTGAAAGATATATAGTTAAATAGATAGACAGATAGTTAGATAGATATATAGATAGATTATTAGATAGATAAGCACATAAATAGATAGAGAGATAGACAAATATTAGATAGTAGTTAGTCAAATTGATAAATAGATAGATCATTATATAAATAGATAGATAGTTAGATGATAGAAAGATAGACATATAAATAGACAAATACATATACAGATAGATAGATAGATAGATAGATAGACATCAAGATAGATATGTTAATCGATAGATAGATAGATATATATCATGATAGATAGGTTAATCGATAGATAGATAGAGAGACAAATAGATAGACAGATAGATAAATATACAAGAAAGAAAGATAGATAGATAGACAGATAGCTAGATAGACATAGATAAACAAATAGATATACAAATAGATTGGCAGATAGACTGATAAAAAGAAAGTTTGATTGAATGTTTCTAGACAAGTTGTTAGATAGATACATAGACAGATTGATAGATCAATTGATATATAGAAAGATAGACAGTAGATAGAATGGTAGATATAAAAATAGATAGATAGAAAAATAGATAGATAGGTAGATAGGTAGATAGATGGATAGAAAGATAGATAAAACAGATAGATAGAAAATGGATAGACATATTGATAGATAGATTAATAGACAGATTGATAGATCAATTGTAGATAGTTTATAGACATATTATAGATAGATAGTAGGTAGGTAGGTAGATTGATAAATATATAGATAGATAGCCAAATAGATAGACATATTGATAGATATATAGATAGATATACAAATTGACAATATAGAGATTAATAGATAGACTATTTGACAGACATATTATTAGACATATTGATTGACGGATACAAGGATAGATTATAGAAAGAGATATAGGCAAATAGATAGACAAATAGATAAACATGTAGATAGATATATCAATAGATAGCTAGATAGATATATTCATAGATAGATAGATAATAGATAAATAGATAGATAGGTTATATAACAAAATTTTAAACAAATTAATATGCAGATTGATAGACATATTGATAGATATATTGATAAACAAATGATAGATAATTATATATAAATTGATAGACATATAGTTAGATAAATAGATAGATAGATAGACATACAAAATAGATAGATAGATAAAGATATCGATATATATATATATATATATATAGTTAGGTAGACATATAGATAGAACATATATAGATGAATGATAGATAGACTGATAGATAGGCAAATACATACACAGATAGATACACATATTGTTAGATCGATAGATAGAGTTTGATAGACAAATTGATAGATAAAAAGATAGACAGGTGATTGAGATGGATAGACAATAGATAGGCACATAAAAGAAAAATAATTAATTGATAAATAGTCATTAGATTGATAGAAAGATAGACACATTATTAGATGATTGATTGAAAAATTAATAGGTAGATATATAGATAGATATATAGATAGAGCGACATTACGATAGACAGATGATAGACATACAGATTAAACAGATAGATCGATAGAAATAGTGATAGAATGACATAGATACAAAATAGATATACCAAGATACGACTAATAGATAGGCATATATATAGACAGACAGATAGAAATAAAGATAGATAGATAGATAGATAGACGAATAGATACAAAGACAGACAGACAGATAGTAGTTAGATAGATAGAAAATAGATACAAAGACAGACAAACAGATAGTTAGATAGATAGACAATTCATAGACATCTAGATAAATAGATAGATCTAAATATAGATAGCTAGATTGATAGAAAATTTGATCGCCATATAAATAGGCAGATATATAGATATATTGATAGATTAATAGACATATTGATAGAATGATTGATAGAGATATTAATAGAAAGTTTAATAGAAAGATTGATAGAGATATTGATTCATTGATAGATAGATAGATAAACATATTGATAGAAAAATATTAGATAGATATATAGAAAAATAAATATACAGATAGTTAGATAGATAGTTAGATTGATAGTTAGACAGATTGATATAGAGTTTGATATATAGAAAGATAGACAAATAGATAAAAAAAATAGATAAATAGATAGATACAGAAATAGATAGAAAGGTAGATACATAGATAGATAGATAGATAGAAAGATAGAAAGATAGATAGAAAGAAGATAGATAGCTTGATAGATAGATAGATAGATAGAAGATAGATAGATAGATAGATAGACATATATATAGAGATATAGATAGACAGATAGATATTTAGATAGTTAGACAAATATATAGATAGTTAGATAGATAAAAAAATAAATAGAAATAGATAGACAGACAGACAGACGGATGGATAGATAGATAATTAAATAGTAAAATAGATTGATAAATAGATAGATACAAAGATATATAGATAGATAGAGATATAGATAGACAGATAGATACAAAGATAGATGATAGATAGATAGATAGAGATATACTGATAGATAAATAGATATATAGTCAAATAGATAGACATATAGAGAGACATATTGATAGACAAATAGATAGACAAATAGATAGATAGATATATAAATACATAGATAGATAGATAGACAGATAGAAATATAGTTAGAAAGTCATATAGACAGACAGATTATTTGATAAAAAATAGATTTATTTACAGACAACTTGATAAACATAGATTTCAGATAGATATAAAAATAGACAGATAGATATACTATTTGATAGACAAAATAGATAAATAGATAAATGGATAGATAGATAGGCAGACAAATAGATAGGTAGATAGAAAGATAGAAGATAGATAGACATATAAATAAACATATAGGAAATAGAGATATAGATAAATAAATAAATAAATAGAGGGATAGAAAGACAGACATGTTGATAGACAGACAGACAAATAGATAGATAGATAAACAAATAGGCAGACAAAAAGAAAGATGTAGATAGATAGAAAAATAGACAAATAAATATATATTGATAGATAGATAGATTAAAAAGATAGATTGAAAAATGGATATATAGATAGATAGACATAGATATAAAGACAAATAGATTGATAGACAGATGGATAGTTAGTTAGAGAGATAAAAAGATAAATAGAGAGGTAGATAATTAGATAGAGAAACAAAGAGATAGAGAGAGAGATAGACAAATATATAGACATAAAGAAAGATAGAATGATATATAGTTAGATAGATAGACAAATAACATATAAACCAATAGAAACATAGATAGATAGATAGATAAATAGATAGTTATAATGATAGACAAATATATAAATAGATTGTTAGATAGATAGATATACAGATAGACAAATAGATATATATAAACAAAGTAAGATAGATAGATGCACAAAATGAGGAGATAGATAGGTAGGTGGATAGAAATATAGATAGAAATATAGATAGATAAATATATAAATAGTCATATATATAGATAGAGAGATAATAGATCAAATGAAAGAATAAAAGATAGATAGATATATAAATAGATAAATAGATAAATAGATAGATATATAGAAATATAAATAGAATAATAGATAGAAACAATAAGAAAGATATATATATATATATAGACAGACAGATAGATAAACACGACCATAATTAGATAGAAAGAAAGATACATAATTAGATATATATATATATATTATATATATATATATATAAACTAGATAAAAAGTCATATAGATATATAGATAGATAAACATATAGATATAGATAGATAGATAGAAAGAGAGATAGATAAAAATACATAGATAGAATGATTGATTGATAGCATGATAGATAGATAGATAGATTAATTGATAGAATGATAGATAGATAGATATAGACATATAGATTGATAAATATATAGATAGATAGATTGATAGATTGATGATAGATAAATAGATAGATAGACAGGCAAACAGAGAGTAGATAGATGGATAATTAGATAGAAAATTAGTAGATATAGAAAGAAAGAAAGAAAGATGGATAATTACATATTAGATAGAATGGTAGTTATATATTAGATAGATTGATATGTAGATATAGAAATAGATAGAAATGTAGATAGACCTACAAATAGACAGATAGATAGAAATATATTTGTATACATATTAGATAGACAATTATATAGATAGACATAAAGACAAATAAATAGATAGACAGATAGATAGACGGATAGATAGGTAAAGAGTTATACTACTATATTGATAAACATATAGATAGATAGATAGATAGATAAATATATAGATAGATAGGTACGGAAAATGTAGATAGATTTATAAATATATAGGTAGATAGATAGATAAATAGATAAGAAGATAGATAGCAGGAAAGATAAAGAAAATGATAGATTAATAAATTGATTGATTAATAGAAAGATATTTAGATAGAGAGATAGATATATATATATGTAGAAATATATATAGATTGATAATATACACATACAAAAAGAGAGATATAAAGATAGATATATATAAAAAAGACAAATAAATAGACAAACATATAGATAGATAGACAGATAGATAGATAGACACATTGACAAATAGGCAAATAGATGGATTGATAGATAGGGAGATATGTAGATATATAGATATAGATAGAAGATAGATAATGTTAGATAGATATATAGAAATATACATACACCACACACACACACACACATATATATATATATAGTAGATAGATAGATAGACAAATAGATAATTACATATTAGATAGATAGATAGATCGATATATAGTTAGATAGATAGAAATATAAAAATATAGATAGAATGATAAATAGATATATAGATATATAGATATATAAATAGATAGACAGTTGATAGACGTAGAAATAGACAGCTAGATAGAAGATATATATACATATTAGATTGATAAACTATATAGATAGACATATATTAAATGAGACAGACAGACAGATAGATAGATAGGTATAGATTTATACAACTAAATAGATACATATAGATAGATAGATAGATAGATAGATAGATAGAACAGACAGTAGATAGGTAGGTAGATAGATAGATAGGTAGAAATATATATAGGTTGATAGATATATAGGTAGATAGAAAGATAACTAGATAAGAAGATAGATAGATGATATATAGATAGCAAGATAGATAAATAAATAGATAGGATAAATAACTTGATAGATTGATAGATAGATATTTAGATAGAGAAATAGATTTTTAGAATGCTAAATAGATGGATAGTTAGACATACACAAACACACACACACACATATAGAAATTTAATAGACAAATTAGACAGGTAGTTAGAAATAGAGATAGATTGATTGATAAATAAATAGATAGGCAAATAGATATATTGATACATAGAAGATAATTGTTAGATAGACAAATATATAGACAATAGAAAAACAAAAGATAGACAAATAGAAGATAAATTGATAGACAGATAGATAAATATATAGACATATAGATAAACAAATAGTTTGACATATAGATGAAATATTGATAAAAAGATAAATAGATAGAAGATAGATAGATAGATTGATAGACAAATAATAGACAAATAGATAGAATAACAAATAGATAGATATATAGATAGATAGATTGATAGATTGATTGATAAATAGATAGATAGAGAGGCACATAGATATATAGATTGATAGTAAAAAAGACAGATAAATGGATAGACAGACAAATAGACATATGAACAGATAGATGGATATATAGATATATTAGAGATTGATAGATGGATAGAAATTTTGATAGATAAATTGATAGAAAGATTGATAGAAAATTAATAGAAAGATTGATATAAAGATTGATAGAAAGATTGATAGAAATTTTGATAGACAGATTGATAATAGATAGGTACATATTCAAATTGATAAAAATATTTATAGATAGACACACACACACACACACACATATATATATATATATATAGACAGATATATAGAAAGATAGATAGATAGATAGAGAGATAGATAGATAGATAAACATATAGATATACAGATAGATAGATAAAAATATATATAGATAGATAGATAAATAGATTGATAGACATATAGAGAGAAAGATAGATAGACAGATATATTGATTTATTGATAGACATACAGATAAATAGAATGATAGAAACATAGATAGACATATAGTTAGACAGATAGATAGATAGACAAAAAGTTAGATGGAGAGATAGATAGATTGATTGATTAATAAATAGACAGATATTTAAATAGATTATTAGACTAATATATAGATATACAGATAAATAAATAGATTATTAGACTGATATTTAGATAGATAGACATATAGATAATAGATAGATAGATAGGAAAAAATATATAGATTGATCGATAGATAGATAGACAGACAGATAAATAGATAGAAATATAAATAGGTAGATAGGCAGATATATAGATAGAAAGATAGACTAACAGATAGGTATATAGATAGTTTGATAGATACATAGATATATACATATATATATATAGGACATAAATATAGATAAATAGGCAAATATAATGATCGATAGATATAAAATAGATAGACACATAGATAGAAAGTTAGATATGCTGTTAGATTGATATAAATAGTAATAGATATCGAGAGAGAGAGAGAGATAGATTGATTTGTAGATAGACAGATAGATAGAATGATAAATAAATAGATTAATAGATATATAAATTGACAGATAGATAGACAGACATATAGATAGATAGATATATAGAAAGATAGATATAAAGAAAGAAAGATTGATAGATAGAATGACAGATAGATAGACAAGTAGATAGACAGATAGATAGACTGATAGATAGATCGATAGATAACTAGATAAATATATATAGATAGAGAAATTGATATATTGAAAGATAGATAGACAAACTGACAGATAGATTGACTGACAAATATATATATATATAATAAAATAGATAAATAGAAAGTTAGACAAATAGACAGACAGGAAAGTAGTTTTAGCAGGCAGACAATCAAGCAGACAATTAGGCAGACAATCAGGCAGGTAGGTATATAGATAGATAGATAAACAAACAAATAGACACATAGAATGATAGACAAATATAGAAATAGACAAACAAACAAATAGATAGACAGGTAGATGGATTGATAGATATATTCATAGAAGATTGATTGATTGATTGATTGAAAAATTGATTGACAAATTGATTGACAGATAGATAGTTAGAAAGATTGATAGATAGATAGATAGATTAACATAGAGATAGACATACATACAGTTAGATAGATAGATAGATAAAGAATTAGATATGTAGATAGATAGATAGATAGAGAAATAGATATATAGATAAATAGACACATAGATAGTTAGTTAGATAGACAGATAGATAAAAAGTCAGATAGACAAATAGTTAAATTGATACATAGATAGATAGATACATAGATAGATAGATATATAGATATACAAATAGATAGAAGGACTGATACCCATATAGATAGACCGATAGATAGATAGATAGATAGATAGTCAAACAGAAAGTAAGGTAGATAGATTCACAAATAAAAAAAAAGATTGATAGAAAGACTTATAGAGAGATATTTATAGAAAGTTAAATAGATAGATTGATAGACAGTGTAATAGAAAGATTTATTGATAAATTGATAGATTAGATAGATTGATTAGAAGATAGATATGCAGATAGATAGATACATAGATAGATAGATATATAGACAGATAGATATACTTAGAGATCTGCATTTTATTAGATAGATAGATAGATGAATAGATTGAAAGATAGATAAACAAATAAATAGACAAATAGACAGCATACAGACAAATAGATAGATAGATAGATAAAAAGATTTATAGATAGATAGATAGACAGATTGATAGATAGAGAATAAACTAATAGATAGATATATAGATAGATTGATAGAAATATAGATAGATAGAAAGATAGATAGATAGATAGATAGATAGGTATACATACAGATATATAGATAGATATATAGATTGATAATAGTTTGATTGACAAAAATATAGATATATAGATAACAAGTAAATTGGTAGATTATTAGAATATTGATGGACAGATTGATAGATATTTTGAATAGATAGATTGATAGACAGATAGATAGACAGATAGATAGATAGAAATATAAAAATATATTATAGATAAATAGATACATTGACAAATTATTATCTATATATTCATAGATATATTGACAATCATAGATAAATTCATAGATATATATATATATATAGAAATAGATAGACTGATAGATAAGTAGATAGAAAGACAGATAGATTGAAAATAGATAGACGAATAGTTAGATAGACAGATATATAGTTAGACAATTAGGTAGATAGATAGATATATAAACAAATAGATAGACAAATAGATATACATATATATATTAAAAAAATAGATATATAGATAAATACATAAATAGACATATAGAAAGATAAGTAAATAAGTAGATTGATCAATATATAGATAGATAGATAGGCTGATAGATTGACATATAGATATATAGATAGATAGACAGATATCTAGAAATATAGATAGATATATAAATAGATAGATAGAGAGATAGACATACAGACAGACAGATAGATAAATAGAATAGATAGATAGATATAAAAATATATAGATAGACAAAGAGACTAATATATAGATAGATAAAAAGATAGACAGACTAAAATATAGTTAGAGAGACTAAAAGATAGATAGATAGAGAGATAGACAAGTTGATATTTAGTTTGATCTTTAGAATGAAAGAAAGACTGATCAATTTATTGATAGATAGATAGATAGATTATTTAATAAAAGATAGATAAATAAATAGATAGACAAATAGATATTCAGATAGATAGATAGACTAATAGACTGATAAATAGATCAAAATATAGAATGATATATAGATAGTTAGATATACAGATAGATAGATAGATATATACACATAAAGATGGATAGACAAATAGAAAAATACATAAAAATAGATAGATAGATAGACAAATTAAAGAAAGAAAATAGATAGAAACATTGATAGATAGATTGATAGAAATATCTACAAAAAATAGACATATAGATATAAGATAGACTAATAGATCGATAGATTAATAGACAAATAGGTAAATTGATAGATAGATAGTAATATAAATAGATAGAAAGTAATATAAATAGATAGTTAGTTAGTTAGTTAGATTGATAGATAGATAAATAGACAGATAGATAAATATATAGATCAACATATATATAGATATATAGACAGATATATAGACAAATAGATATTTAGAAAGATAGACATATAAATATAGCTAGATATGATATATTATAGACAGATATATACGCAGATAGATAGATATATAGATTAATAAATTTACAAATTGATAGATATATTGATTGATAGAGAGGTGATAGACAGATAGATTGATACATAAATAGAGAGATTGATAGATAAATAGATGTACAAATAGATAGATATACAGATAGATAGATAGAAAAATAGATGGACAGATAGAAAGACAGATAGATAGTTAAAAATATAGATAGATAGATATACAGATATATAGATACATAGATAGATTGACATATATATAGATAGATAGAGTGACAAAAAGACTAATAGATAGACAAACAGATTGTTAGACAGATAGTTAGATAAAAAAATATAGATAGATAGATTTATAGGAAAATAGATAGATTGATTTATATAATGATTGATGTACATGTAGATAAACAAATAGATAAATATATTGATAGATTGATATATTGATTGATTGATTTATAGTTAAATAGATAGACAGATTGATAAAAAGAATGATATATAAATTAATAGATAGATAGATATACAAATAGAACTACAAATTGATAGATAGATATATAGACATATAGATAGATAGATTGAGAGATATATAGATAGATGGATAGATAGATTGATTAATAGAGTGATATATAGATAGATAGAAAGAAATATTAACATAAATATAAACAAAAATTTTGACATATAGATAGACAGATAGAAAAATAGAAAGATAGATAGGTAGATAGACAAATAGATACATTTATAGATAGATAGATAGAAAAATAGATAGATATATAGATAGAAAGATATATAATTTCATTCATTAAAAAATAGATAAAAAATAGATAGATATATAGATAGAAAGATAGATAATTTCATTCATTAAAAAATAGATAGAAAAATAGAAAGAAAGATATATAGATTGATTGATTGATCGATAGATAGATAGAAAGATTTAAAGATATGTATATAGATAGATATATATATATAGACTAATAGATAGCCAGATAGATTGACAAATTGATAGAAGCATAAACATATAGATAGAGAGATAAATAGATAGACAGATATATAGCTAGATTGATAGATCGATAGATTGGTAGAATCATAGACATATAGTTAGACAGATTTATAGATATATAAATGGATATACAGATAGATAGACAAATAGATAGATAGATTTATAGATAAATAGATATATAGAAAGATAGATATAAAGATAGATAGAAAGATAAACATATAGATATATAGATATATATATATATATATATATAGACACGGACATACATACAAGTTGGCCAATAAACTTATAAATAGATAGATAGATAGAAAGTTAAATTGAATGATCAAAATATAGATAGAAAGATAGTTAGACAGATAGATAAATAGAAGAAAGACGTATAGATAGAGAAATTGATAAATATATATATATATATATATATATATATATATATGTAAATACATAGAAAGATAGATAGACAAATATTAGACAGATAGCTAGAAAGATTGTTAGACATAATGATAAATAAATTGACAGATAGATTGATAGACACATTTATAGACAGACAGATAGATGGATAGATAATAGATAGATTAATCGATTGATATACATATAGATATATTGATAGATAGGTACTTAGATAGACAGATTGATAGCTAGCTTTCTAGATAGATAGATAGATTGATAGACATAATAATAGACATATAGACAGACATATAGATAGACAATTAGATAGACACATAGATTTAAAAATTGAATGATAAACATATAGTTAGATGAATAGATAAATAGATTGATAGATAGATTGATAGACAGATAGATATACAAAAAGATAGACTAATAGAATGATTGATTGATAAACAAATAGATTGATTGATTTATAGTTTGAGAGATAGAGATATATAATAATAGAAAATAGAAGAATAAACAAATATATAGATAGATAGTTAGACAGATAGATATGGAGATTTATAAACACAGAGATAGATACATAGATAGATAGTAACTTAGATAGATAGATAGATAGATATACAGAAAGATATACAGAAAGATATACAGATTGATAGGCAGATAGATAGATAGATAGTTAGACAAATAGCTAGATAGATTGAAAGATAGAATAATAGACAGACAAACAGATAGATAGATAGATAGATAGATAGACACACAGATAAAAAGATACAAAGATAAACAAATATATAGATAAATATATAAACACATTGATGGACAAATTAATAAACACACACATATATATATAGTCTAATTGAATGATTAATTGATTGACTGATTAATATACAGAGTTATAGATAGATTGATTTACTGATTCATAGACATAAAAATAGAAATTAAATAGAAAATAGATAGAAAATAGATAGACAGATAGAAAGAAAGAAAGATAGATAGATAGATAGACATATGGAAAGATAGATAAATACACATATTGATTGATAAATAGATAGAAAAATAGATAGAAAGATAGATAGACATATGGAAAGATTGATAAATACACATATTGATAGATAGATAAATAGACAAATTAATAGATGGATAGATATATAGATAGATAGATAGAAAGTTAAATAGATAGATAGATAGACATATAGATAAATAAATAGATAGATACATAGATAAATAGATTGATAGACTTATAGATTAATAAATAGATAGACATGTAGATAGATTTATAGATAGACATATAGTTAAATAAATAGATAGACACATAGATAGATTGATAGATAGAATGATAGAAAGATTAATAGACATATAGATTGATATATAGATTAAAAGATAGATAGATAGATTGATTGATATATAGATAGATATATCGATAGATTTATATATATATATATATATATAGGCAGATAAATAGAAAGATAAATAGATAGATAGATAGATAGACATATAGATAGACATATAGATAGACATAAAGATAGACATAAAGATAGATAGATAGATATATAGATTGATAAAAAAGATAGATAGACAGATAGATAGACATATAGATAGACAAATAGATAGACATATAGATAGACAAATAGATAGACAGACAGATAGACAAATAGATAGACAGATAGACATGCATATAGATAGATAGATGAATATATAGTTAGAAAGATACATATATAGATAGATATATATATATATATTTATAAATAGATAGATAGACAAATTGATAGACAGATCGATATATATATATTCAAGTTAGATATATAGATAGATAGATAGTTTGAATGATTGATTGATAAATATATTGATAGACAAATTCATAGATATATGGATAAATAGATTGAAATACTGATAGATAGATAGATAGATTGATAGACAGAAAGATACTACAATAAAAATCACATATAGCAAGGGACAAATCCCTAGTTAAATAGGCATTTTTCATCGCTAAATATGACATAGCGATGGATCGGTTTCCTATCTAAAGTGCTAGTCGGTAAAATTTAGCAAGGAAAATGGTCCCTAGCTAAAAATTCAGTGATGGAAAATACCTTGCTAATAAAGATAAATTCCCTAGCTAAATTAGCATGCTAAATAAGATTTTCCATCGCTAAACGAAAATAATGATGGAAGATTTCCCAAGCTAAAGTGCTTGTCGGTAAATTTTAGTGACAGAAATAGTCCCTAACTAAATAAATTTAGCAACGGAATTTTTCATTGCTAAAATATAGATTTCCCTTGCTAAATTATCTAGGGATTTTTCCCAAACTTTTTAAATTTCAAAATAATTCTTATAATTTAATTTATTTTAAAATTTTTTAATTAAATAATTTAATATTTTTATTTTAATTTGAATAAAAAATGAAACTCCAAATAATTTATAATAAACAAAAAATAAAATCATTTAATAACATATTCTAATTTAATATTTTACATAATTTAAACAAAAAAATAGCAAGATTTTATTATATCTTTTTTATCAATGTATCTACCGATAGTGCATAAAGTATAATATATCCATTCATTTACATTGTTTTCTCTCCCTCTATTCCTCTGATCACCATTTTTTTTTGCGCCAAAGCTATCCGAGTCACGGCACGTAATGTGTTGTGAAAAATCCCATCACTTATACAAGCTTTGTATGAGGAACAATGCAGTATCATATCTATAAGAAATTTAATCTACTTAATCAAATTAAAATAAAAAAATGTTATGTTTTGATAAAAATATAATCTTACAGTATATATGTAAATATATACTAGCATTTCTATTGTATATATATTATTGTAGTAAATGTACATAAAATTGTATTATTATGTGTACATATATACTGATTACAAATATACTCAGTATATATGTACATAAAATACTATAGTACTATATGTACATATATACTAACATTATTCATACGTATATTCCACATTTATTATTGTTGCTACAGCTCCTGATGCTGATGCCGCTGCTGCTGCTGCCAATGCCCATGCTGTGGTCATTGCTGTCACCACTTCCTCTACTGACACTGATGTCGTCACTATCCCCACAGCAGTTGTAGCAGCTGTCACCATTTTCCGCTGCAGTGGCTATCACTGTTGTCCGTTGTAGTGGCTGCCACAGCTGGATGCTACAGCGGCTGCCGCCACTGGCCGCTGCGGTGGCTATCGCTGCTACCGCCACCACTTGTGATGCCACTGCATGACACACTGCTACTGCTGCTGCCATTGCCATAGCTACTACCACCACCGCCATTGTCATCACTCCCACCACTGCCACTGCTTTCGGTATTGCCACTGCTTCTAGTGTTGCCGCTACTTCCGGTTATGCCACTGCTACTACCGCTGCTGCTACCGCTGACGTTGCTGCTGCCTCTGCTTCCACCGCTCCCACCAATGTCGTCGCCACCACTGCTGTTGCCATCGCCACCACCACTACTGCCGCCACCACTACTGCCACCACTGCCACTTAGCCACTACTGCCGCTACTACCACCACTGCCGCTACTACCACCGATACCACTGTTGCAGTCATTACTGCTACTTATGCCACTGCCGTTGTTACTGCAGCTGATAATAGGCTTTTACATACCTATAATAGGCTCAAACTCTACCCAAAAAAGTTGGAGACAAACATATTCACAGATATATAAAAAATGTATTATAAACATGAACAAACACAAATTAAAGTTGATTGTGATACATCTTCAACAAATATTTAATTAAATAATTTAATATTTTTATATTAAATTGAATAATAACAAAAACTATAAATGAAATTTTTTAATTACACAAAAAAAATTCATTTAATAACTTATTCTAAAACAATATTTTAAATAACTAAAACAAGAAAAATAACAAAATTATATTATATCTTATAAATAAATGTATCTACCAACTGTGCATAAAGTATAATCTATCAATGCATTGACATTGCTTTCTCTCCCTCTACTCCTCTGATTACCAACTTTCTACTGTGAAAAAACTGTCCGAGTCATAGTTCTTCATGTATGTTGAAAAAACCTTCGCTTATACAAGTTTCATATGGGAAACAATGTGATACCATATCTATAAGAAATTTAAACCATTCAATCAAATCAAAATAAATTAAACTAAACTATGTTTTGATAATTATATATTACTGTAGTAAAAATGTACATATATACTAGCATTTCACTCGTACATATATTACTACTGTATACGTACATATAAACTGTAGTATTATGCGTACATATATATTGAGTACATATATACTCAGTATATATGTACATAAAATACTATAGTATTATATGTACGTATATACAAACTATATGCATACATATATACAACATTTTTTGCCATTGTTGCTACTCCCATTGTCACTACCGATGCTGCCACTAGTGCCGTTGCTACTACCGCTACTTCCACTACTACTGCCATGGCTGTCGGTGCTTCAACTGCTACCGCTACTACTGCTGGTGCTACTGCCGCCAATACTGCCGGTCCCATCGCTGGCACTACTGTCGCTGCCGCTATTGCTGCTGCTGCCACTACTACCGCAACTGTCGCTACTGCCACTACTCACACCATTGCCACCGCTGCCGATGGGGCCACTACCGTCGCCACCACCACTGTGGTTAGTGCCGCTGCCACCGCTACCACTACCATTGGCACCGCTGCCATCATTGCCGCTATTACAACCACTACTATTGCTTATGCTACTGAATATAGGCTTTTACATACTTATAATAGGCTAAAACTCTACCCAAAAAATACGGAGACACACAAACATATTCACATATATAAAAACATTTATTATAGACATGAATAAACACAAAGTAAAGTTGATTGTCATACAGCTTCAAAAAAAATTTAATTAAATAATTTAATATTTGTATATTAAATTGAATAATGACAGAAACTATAAATGGAAATTTTTAATTACACAAAAAAAATTCATTTAATAACTTATTCTAATACAATATTTTAAATAACTAAAACAAAAAAAATAACAAAATTATATTATATCTTATAAATAAATGTATCTACCGACTATGCATTATGTATAATCTATCCATTCATTGACATTATTTTCTCTCACTCTGCTCCTCTGATTACCAACTCTCTACTGTGAAAAAGCTGTCCTAGTTACTGTGCTTCATGCATTGACATTATTTTCGCTTATACAAGTTTCATATGGGAAACAATGCGGTACCATATCTATAAGAAATTTAAACCATTCAATCAAATCAAAATAAATTAAAAAAAACTATGTTTTGATAAATATATATTACTGCAGTAAATATGTACATATATACTTGTATTTCACTCGTACATATATTACTATAGTATACGTACATATAAAATGTAGTATTATGCATACATATATATTGAGTACATATATACTCAGTATATATGTACATAAAATATTGTAGTATTATGTGTACGTATATACTGACTATATACATACGTATATACAGTATTTGTTGTCGTTGCTACTACTCCCGCTGTCACTGCTACTGCTGCCACTAGTGCCGCTGCTACTGCCACTACTTCTGCTACTATTTCCATGGCTGTATGTGCTGCCACTGCTATTGTTGTTGCTGCTACTGTCGCCACAACTGTCACTGCCACCACTACCACTACTGCCGTTGCCACTGTTTTCTGCTGCCATGGCTGCCGTTACTACTGCTAATGTCACTATTGTCACTTCTGATGCTGCTACCACTACTGGCACCACTACCGCCACTGCCACCACTACCGCTGCGGCTACAGCTGTCACCACCGCCACTGTAGTTGCTGCCGCTGCCACCGCTGCCACCGCTGCCACTGCCGCTGGCACTGCAGCCATCACTACTATTGTTGCCACCACTACCGCTGCTTCCACTTTTGAATATAGGCTTTTACATACCTATAATAGTCTAAAACTCTACCCAAAAAATTCGGGGATACACAATCATATTCTCGGGTGTGTGGGGACAATTATTATAGACATAAACAAACACAAATTAAAGTTGATTTTCATACAGATTCAACAAAAATCCAAAAGATGTCCCACAATTATGTTTAGAGAGAAAGAGAGTGCAAAAATAAAATGTATTTGGAATAATAAAGATAAAATAAGCTAGTCCTCCTTTTGATAAAACTGAAATTGGTAAATATGGGACCCATTCACTCGAAGGACCATGGCAATGTCTGAATACTTTGAATCATAATTTTTTCATGTGCCTCACATAATGTGTCCTGCAAAGATTCATAATTAGGTTAATCAGAAAAGCAAAAAACAAAACCATAATAAAAAAAATTGAAACCTACCAAAAAATATCATAATTATTTGCTACATAGACAAAAATAAATAACACTTCAGAAATAATTCTCATAGAAAATCATCCTCATAATCTGTAGAGAATGCTAGCCTCTCCTACGAGGTTTCGCAGCTAGATCTCGAAATTCTATCTGTTGCACCAATGACACTAACTATGCCTTCATATAGGACATCTGCTGTTGCATTATATTCATAATTTCTTTCATCTCATCATTCATTTCTTTAATTTCTTGCATTTCTTCCATCAAATTAGTATACTTCTCAACCTTCTGTTCTTTAATTTCCTATATTTCTTCCTTCAAATGAGATATCTGCTCATCCTTCTTTTTCATTTTAGTCTCCATAACAACAATACGTTCATTTGTTTCCATTGCTTATTGATCGACCGCCTCATAAACCATTACTGAGATAGGTGAATTAGAAGCACAACCCTTATTTGTATACAGATATTACATCTTTTGTCATACATGAGTTCATATTTGATCCTGAGGTCCAAGAGCTAGGATTAGATAAGAGTACGACTCTTATTTGTATTATACCATATATGAGCCTGATCAACGAACACTCTCATGCTATGTGCTTACATATTGTTAATATTATATCGTTTGCCATTTAATTTCAAGTTAGTGAAACAGATTAGTATTATCCCATATATAATTATATGTTAGGATTAGTAAATGTAGTTATAAATAGTTACATATAGTTAAACATATAATTATATATAGATATATGCATACAAGTAGTTATAAGTAAATTTAAATAAATGTATACAAAGTTATCAACAATTATATAGATTTACATATATGTATACATGATTAAAAATAAAGATATATTTATTTATATAGAGTTTTTTATAGTTATACACATATTTATATATAGTTATACACATATAGTTAAACATTATGTTGTATGTTTTTATACATATAATTATAAATATAGTTACATGTGGGTATACATATAGTTACACGTATAGTAAAACTTATATTTATACATATATGTATATATATTTTATCATATAATTTCATATATTTATATATATATATATAGTTATGTATAGGTATGCATATACTAAGAAACATTTTTTATACTAATATATAAAAATGTATATTAAATACATATTGTTAATTGTATATTTAAATATTGTTATGTATAATGTTTTTATATTTATACATATAGTAAGATAGAATTATTTATATTTATATGTTAGTATACATATAATATATATAGTTATAAAAAATTATATATCGTTAAGCATTTAGATATATATATATATATATATATATATTCATACTAGTAGTTATATTTAGTTATACATAAATATATACAATGTTATAACTAAATATATGGATTTACATATATGAAAACATATATGTATAAATCGTAAAAAAATAATTATATTTAATTATATAATGTTTTATTTAGTTTTACAAATATTTATATATAGTTATACACATATAATTAAATATAATGTTGTATGTTTTTATACATGTAATTATAATTATAGTTACATGTGTTTATACATATAGTTACATGTTTAGCTAAACTTATATTTATACAAGTTGGTGTATATATTTATTTATATAATTTTATATATCTATACATATAGTTATGTATAGGTAAGATATAGTAAAATATATTTTTGAATGCTAATATACACAAATGTATATTAAATATAAGTTGTAGATTATATATTTAAATTTAGTTATGTCTAATGCCTTTCTAGTAATACATATAATAAGATACAATTATTTATAGTTATATGTTATAAACATATAGTATATATAGCTATAAATATATTTATATAGTTAAACATATAGTTATATAAGATGTATTCATACAAATAGTTATACATAAATATATTAATTTATAAATAAATATATAGATTCACATATATGTATACATAGTTACAATTATAGTTATAATTAATTATATAGAGTGTTATATAGTTATACAATTATTTATATATAGTTATAAAGTTTTTATATATAGATATACACATAGAGTTAAATATAATGTTGTATGTTATTATACATGTAATTATAAATATAGTTATATGTAGTTATAAATATAGTTAAACATATAGTTATACTTATATTTATCCATGTAGGTATATTAATTTATTTATATAATTTTATATATCTATACATATAGTTATGTATAGGTATAGATATAGTAAAATATATTTTTGAATACTAATATATACAATCTATATTAAATATAAGTTGTAAATTATATATTTAAATATAGTTATGTATAAAGCTTTTATAATTATACATATAGTCACAGACAATTATTTGTAGTTATATGTTCATAGACCTTTGAGATCCACTGGCAAAAAGACACAAAATAGAAAACAAACAAGTTTAGCTTACAACATATCAGAACAAAGTAAATGCGGTTTTGTATTTCAGGCATGCAATATATAAATATAATTACAATTTGAATCCCCCTAGAAACACATGATGTCATCCACATAAAAGAACAAAACTCAACCAAAATAGGCAAAGATTAGATCCACATCCAGATATGTCAACAAAGTTTGTCTCATCATGCTAAAATTATTTATGATTTTCTGGCAATGTAATTGGAAAGCCAATCAAGACCCTTGTAGAGGCCCTCGCTAGAGGTAGCACAGGTGCTCTGAATGTGCCAATGGCGTTGGAGAAGAGAGTGAAGTCCTAGCTTGTCAGTAATTTCAGCTGCATTCATCACATTGGGAAAATCTTGCTTATTGGCAAACACCAACAAAACTGCATCTCGAAGCTTTTCCTTATTTAGAATCCTATGCAACTCATCTCTGGCTTCAACTACTCGATCTCCATCATTGCAGTCCACCACAAATATGAGACCTTGGGTATTTTGTAAGTAATCCCTCTAGAAAGGGTGAATCTTGTCTTGACCCCCAACATCCCACACAGTGTTATTGATGTTTTTGTATTTAACAGTCTCTACATTGAAGACAATAGTAGGAATTGTGGTGATAATTTCACCAAGCTTCAACTTATATAGAATGGTTGTCTTTCCACCAGCATCAAGACCTAGCATCAAAATCCTCATCTCCTTGTTGGCAAATAGCCTGATGAATAGCTTTGTGAATGTAAATCCCATTTCTTCCACTAAATCTCAAATCATTTGTCATATGGCAGTAAAGAGATCTAATGAGAGATGGAAAGAGAATCAATAGACCTCAAGAGATGATCACTAGAGAGGGAGGTCAACCTTTTTATGTTCTTATACCTATAGTATACATAATTAAAAAAAGTTATATATAGTTAAACATATAATTATATATAGATATATTCATACAATTTGTTATAAGTAGTTATACATAAATATATACAAAGTTATAAAGAAAAAATATATATAATTATATGAATACATATATGTATACATAAATACTAATATAATTATATTTTAATTATATAGAGTGTTACATAGTTATACAAATATTTATATATAGTTATACACATATTGTTATAAATATTTATGTAGTTAAAGATATAGTTATATATAAAATTTTTATAGTTATACATATAGTATATATACAATTATATATTGTTATATATTATTATACATATGATATATTTTGTTAAAAATATAGTAATATAGAATTACTCATATAGTTATAAAATATTTTATAGTTAAAAAAATAATTATATATAGTTATTAATATAGTTATAAAAATAGTTTACATAGTTACAAATATAGTTAAAAATAATTATGAAGAGTTTTATATAATTATACAAATATTTATATATAGTTATCATATACTATGATAACAACACTCTCTCAAATGCACAATTGAATTACACCACTATAGAGAACGAAATTGTATAAACAATCTTTTCTTTTGGCAGGGTAATATCATATATAGTGGGAACCAAAGTCATAGTATATACTAAATATTGCATAATCAAATATCACATAGAAATGAAAGATATCATTCCTAGATTGATTTGATGGATTTTACTATTACATTAGTTTGTAACTAAAAATATTAGATAAGAAATGTACATATAATCAAAATTGAAAATAGCTTATCAATACTAGAAAAAGAAGATAGAAGAGTTGTTGAAAAAGATATTAGATATATTTTTTTATTTGAACAAATTATAGTATTGAATGAAAATTTAATTCTATGGTAAGTAGTATTGAATGAAAATGTAACTCCATGGTAAGTTGTATTGAATGAACCTTATCATTACAAGTAGTACTCTGATCAAATTTTGAGGCAAAGTGTTATAGATGGGAGATTAGTAGTATCTTGCAATATTGTCACTTTTGCTCGTGCTCACATGAATTTGTGGAACATATTAATAATTATGTGCTTAAGTATCTTTCTTCTCAAAAATAATGTTGATATTTACATATATATATATATATATGTGTGTGTGTGTGTGTGTGTGTGTGTGTGTGTGTGCATATACAGTGACCTACATATACACATTTATTCATCCATATACATTATTATACTTTATTATACATTATATATCACAATACACAAATTTTTGTACTTTTGTATATATTCACACTGTCACACATGTATCTACATTTTCAAAGTAGAGTGTATATACTTGTATGCATGCTTATACTACTGAACACCCACATAAACACACACATATACCTATATACGTAATATATTTTTAAAGGTACACATGAAACAATTATATATAAATATGTGTTGTGTGTGTATGTGTGTAAATGTATTTAAAAATTTTATGATTTTGAAAATTTAATTAAAATAAATATTATATATTGTACACAATTTATAAAATATTATAAATTCTTTATATTTAAAATAAATTTATGTGTGTGTGTGTGTGTGTGTGTGTGTGTGTGTGTGAAGCATATTAATGTATAAAATGAAATTATTAATTAAATAATGAGCTTCTATTTTATTCAAATAGTTGTTTTTTTAATATTTATATTAAAATATCTATTATTATAGTCATATAAATAAATAAAAAAGACATTTTTGTAAATTATGTTGTTTTTACAATTATGTTAAAAATTAAAATATTGGTCATATAGAAAATATTGTTTTTGTTTTT
>JAREIK010012759.1:0-7500 GCA_029783825.1 Sapria himalayana | reverse complement strand
AATATACCTCAAATCAATAATAAATTATCGCTTAATTCAATAGGTTTAGATGTGTTAGTGTCGAGAAGATGGAGGACTACGACGATTTGCGTCGCTTAATCTTTGAAAATGTCGAGAGAAAAATGGAGGACTTGAGTCTCGACAAAATAAACATTAAATAACAAATAATATATATTTCCAAATTATTATATTTTTAATTATAAAGACATTATAATCAATAAATAAATAAATAAATAAATAAAAATATATATTATATATATATATATATATAACAAAAAGACTCATTTATTTTATTACTATCAAAATTTTTTCAACTAAATTAATGTGCGTGTAGCAAGGTACAGATGAGAAATATAAACCTTACAATTTTTTATTATAGTATTAATTAAACAATAAATATATAAACAATTTAAAATATATATGTTTAGCCTTAAAAAAAATATCAAATAGCTACAAAATTGACAAACTTCATATAATAAGACATACATGAAAAGATGATTTGTCTTCTAGCCACTCTCCTAAAAGTTATAGAATACTCTTAATGTTAAAAAATATATAAAAATTTATATTCTATGGTTATACATTTTTAAGAATTCATCATATTTAATTTTATGAAGATAGTAAGTAATAATTTTAAAGGCATAAAATTTCATATTATTTGATATCATTAAAAATTTTTAAAATTCAAAAAATTACTTAAAGTAATAAGATAATTAAAAAAAGTTATATTAATTATTTAATAAAGACTCAATGTTAAAAGCTAAAGAAAAAATATTACTCGATTGTTTAATACTTATAAATTTTAGTAGGGGCAAACATCTATGTATTTATTTTTTAATATTAATTTATTTTCTTTTAACTTTAATGAAAAAATTTAGATTTTTATTAAATTTCAAAATTTTCAAATTTTGTATTAATTATTTTTTAAAAGTTTCATATAATCATAATAAAATTTTTATACTAATACTAATATTAATATTTACTAGTTTATTCATCAATTCAGATATTTTTTTATCATTTTATATTTTAGCATACAATGAATTAATTTACATTTATATTAGTAAACATTTTATGTATGGTAATTTAATTTTTAAAATATTGAAATAAATTATTATATTTATTGAATTAATTATTTAATGTTACTTTAATACAAATTTTTAAGTTTCTTAATTAAAAATATTAGAAAAATTTTTTTGTATACTTTTTAAAAAAATTAATACATCAGTAAAATAGTTATTTTAGTTCTTATTAATATAATTTTTTTGTATATTTATATTTTTTAAATTATTTATTTATAATATCATTTTTTTATGATTTTACGAGGAGAATGCAATGTTTAAGGATTGCTTATCTATAGACCATTTACATACATTTAATAAACAAAATTAAATTAAATATTAAAACTAATAAAAAATTAAAAAAAATTAAATAATTAAATATTAGCTAGAAAAATTCTGTCGCTATGTTCGAGATTTAATTAGCAAGGGAATTTCAGTCAATAAATCCACCACTATATTCCAGATTTGCTAGAGAAGTTCACTCGCTAAATCTGTCGATATATTCTAAATTTTATTAGTTAGGAAAGTTCATCACTAAAATCCATCACTATATTCAAGAAGTAATTGGCTAGGAAAGCTCCGTCGCTAAAATCCGTCGCTATATTAAGTATGTAATTAGTAAAAAAAATTCCGTCACTAAATCCATAGATATATTTTTGGGATGTAATTAGCTAGGGAAATTCAATCGCTAAAATCCATCTCTATGTTCAGTATGAAATTAGCTAGGGAATTCCGTAGCTAAAATTTGTCGCTATGTTACTGATGTAATTAGCTAGGAAAATTCCATCGTTAAATTTCATATTTTATTAGCTAGAGAAATTCCATAGTTAAATCCATCTCTAAATTCTAGATTTTATTAGCTATGAAAATTCTGTCTTTAAATCCATTGTTTAATTTTAGATTTTATTAGCTAGGAAAATTCCCTCGCTAAATCCGTTGGTAAATTTTGAATTTTATTAACTATGAAAATTTTGTCGCTAAATCTGTTGTTAAATTCACCACTTTTCTTGAGTGGAATTTATGAAAATATTCCGTCACTAATCTGTTGCTAAATTCCCCACTTTTCTTGAGCAGAATTTACGAAAATATTCTGTCACTAATCTGTAGCTAATCCGTTGCTAAATTTCATTCTTTTTTCTGATGCGGAATTCACAAAATTATCGTGTCGCTATTTTGTTGTAAATTTTTTTTAATTAAAAACATAAATCCCTTACTATTCACTAGTTAATCCCTCGTAATTTAGCTAGTAATTAATCCGTAGATAAATCAACATTTTCTGGTAGTGATAGATAGATTGATAGATAAATAAATAGACAAGCAGACAGACAGATAGATAAATAGGCAAAATGACTGATTGATTGACATATAGATACATAAATAGACAGACAATTAGACAGAAAGAAAGATAGATAGATAAATAAATAGATAGTTAGATAGATAGAGAGATATATAAATAATAGATAAATAGACAGATGGATAAATAGTTTGATCAATAGATTTATAGACAGATTGATAGATAGTTTGATAGATAGATAGATATGTAGATAGACAAATAAATAGGTAGACAGATAGGGAAATAGATAGACAAATAGATAGACAGATAGTTAGAAAGATAGATCGACAGACAGATAAATAGATAGATAGATAGAAAGATAGAAAGATAGATAGATAAATAGATAGACTAAATATACAAATAGATAGACAGATAGATCAACAGACTGATAGATTGATATAAAGATAGATAGACAAATATCTAGATAGAAATAAAGATAGATTATTAGATAGAATGATAGACATAATTATAGAAATATAGATAGATAGATAAACAGAAAGATGGATAGATAAATATATAAATAGATAGATACATAGATAGAAAGATTAATAGAAAGATAAAAAAATAGATAGATAGATATATATATATATATAGACAGACAGACATAAAAATGGAAAGATAGATAGAAAGATAAATAGATAGATAGTTTGATAGATTGACAGGCAGATTAATAGACAGACAGATTGATAGTTAGATAAAATGATTGATTAGTTGATAGATTGATTGACTGATATATATATATATATATATATAAAGATATATAGATTGACTAATAGATAGATTGATAGAATGATAGTCAGATAGTTTGACAGATAGACAGATAGAAATATACATTGATATTTAGTCATATAGGCATTTAGACAAATTTAAGATAGATAGAATTTAAAATAGATATATAGATAGAGAGACTTGAAGATAGATATAAATAGATAGATAAATAGACAAAAAGATAGATAGATATATAGATAGATATAAAGATAGTTAAAAATACTAGTAGATAAACAGATTAACAAATAGATAGTTAGATATATAGATATATGAATAGAAAGATATATAATAGACAGGTACACATATAGATTGATAGACATATAGAAAGATTGATAAATATACATATAGATAGATATACAGACAGACATACATATATATATATATATATAATTAGATAGATAGGTAGATTGATTGATAGAAAGATAGTTAGTCAATTAGACAGATAGATAGATAAACAAATATGTAGATACATATAAAATAGCTAGATAGATAGAAATATATACAATTAAACATATATACAGATAGATATTTAGTATAATAAATAGTGAGATAGATAGATAGATAACCTAATAGACTAATAAACTAATAGATTGGTAAGATAAGACTATAAATAGAGATACAGATAGATATATAGATAGATAAATAGATTTAAAGAAAGATAGTTAGATATTAAGTAAAATAAAGATATACTAATAGATAGTTAGAAAAATAGACAATATACAGACTGACAAACAGACAGATAGATAATAGTATAAACAAATGGACAAATATAAAATAGATAGTTAAAAAGATAGGCAAATATACTGATAGACAGATAGACAAGAAGATATATAGTCATATAGTAGATAGACATATATATATATATATATATATATATAAAGATAGATAGACAGATAGATAGATATATAGATAGATAGAGATATATAGAGTTAGACAAAAAGATATATAGATAGATAACCCGATAGATAGATAGATAGACGAATAGACATATAAACTGATAGATTGATAGACAAATAGATAGATAGACATATAGGTATATAGAAAGATATGCAATAGATAGATAGTCTGATAATTAGAGATAGAGATTGTCAGATAGATAGTTAGAGAGATTGATTAACAAGTAGATAGATAAGCAAAATGGAATATAGATAGAAAGATAGACATATAAACAAATTGACAAATTGACAGATATAGAGATAGGCATACAAATAGATAGATAGACAGATAGATAGATAAAAATAGATAGATAGATAGACTATATAAATGTAGACATAGATAGATAGACAAATATAGATAGAAAAATAGTTAGATTGGTAGATAGATAGATAGTTAGATATACAAATATATAGATTGATAGATTGTTAGATAGTTAGATAAATAGGTAGATATATAAACCATTAAATAGATATATAGATAGATAGATAGCTAGATAGATAGATATATAAACATATAGATAGACAATAGACAAATAGACAAATAGACAGATATACAAATAGACCAATAGAAAGATAGACAGATAGCAAATATATAGATAAACATATAGCAACATCAATAGATATAAAGAAAGATAGATTGACAGAAAGATATATAAATTAATAGATAGAGAGATAGAGAGATGAAGATATCACAAAAAGATAGATAAATAGATCGAGAGATAGAGAAATAGACATATTGTCAGATAGACAAATAGATAAAATGATAGACATGTAGAAATGTAGAAAGGTAGTTTGATAGAAAGATAGACATATAGTCAATAGATAGATAATTAGATATAATAAAAAGTTAGATATATAGATAGTTAGATAAAAGATAACAAAATAAATAGTAAGATAGTTAGACAGATAGATTGATTGATAAAGATAGATATAAAGATAGATAGATTGGTAGATACTTAGAAAGACAAATATACAGATAGACTGCTATAATATAGGTTGATAGATAGATAGTTAGATAGACAAATAAGCAAAAAGAAATAAATAGATATACAGACAGACAGATAGATATATAGATAAATAAATGATAGATAGATAGACATATAGATAATCGTAAAATACTTATATAGTTAGACAATTTGAGATAGACAAATATAGATATTGACATATGGGTTTTTAGGAGAATAGGTAGAAAGATAGATAGAAAATAGATATAAGGAAGATTTTCAGAAAGGAAAATAGTTAGATAGATAAAAAGATAGGTAGCAAGATAGATAGATAGACAGATAGACATTTAGATATATTAACAGACATATAGATAGACATAAAGACAAATAGATATATACTAATGACAAATATATTTATAAACAAAGTTAAATAGTTAGAGAAATAGAAAGATAGAAGATAGATAGATATGTAGATACATAGATTTATAGATTGACAATTTAATAGATAGATATATAGATAGATATTTAAATAGAAAGATAGAAAGATAGATAGATATATATGTAGATAGATGTAAAAATAGATATAGAATAGATATTATATTGATAGAGATACATATAAACTTATATACAGATAGATAGACAGACATACAGTAGATAGACAGATAGATAGATAAATAGATACCAGATAGAAAGAAGAAGATTTATAGAGTAACAGACATATAGAAAAATTTACATAAACAAATAGATAGATGTAGATCGAAAAATAGACAAGAAAGATAGACTATTTGAATGTTAGATAGATTGATGACTAATAGACTAATAGAGAGAAACATAGTTAGAAAGTTTAAAGATAGAGAGATAAATAGTTAGACAAATAGAAAATAGATAGGTAGATAAATAGATAGTTAGATTATAGATTGACAGATTTACAAGTACACAGATAAACATATAGACATATAGAATATAAATAGATAAGAAGAAAGATAGAAAGATAGATAAAAAGATAGATTAAAAGAAATATAAATAAATAAACAGATAAATTAATAAATACAATAGTTAAATACACAGAGATTGATTAATAGACATATAGAAAGATAGAGAGATATTTAGATAATAGATAGAAAGATAGATAGAAAAAATAAAAAATATATATCTAGATTTAAAGATATATAGATAGTTAGATAGAGAGAAAGTTAGATAGAAAGATCAATAGATAGACAGATAGTTAGATAAATAGATAGACACATAGACAAATTTTATAGGTTGACAAATAGATTGATAAATAACCATATAAACACACCCAAACACACATATATATATAGATGGACAATAGATAGATAGATAATAAAAGATAGATAGACAAACTAGATAGATAAATAGGTATATAGATAGATAGATAAAAAGATAGACAAATAGATAGATATATAGATACTCATAAAAAAAGATAGACAACTAAACAAATAATGATAGAGATAAAATATAGATAGAAATATACAGATAGATAGATAGATAAATAGATAGACAGATAGACAGATAGATTGATTATTTAATATATATAGAGACTCATAAAAAAAGATAGACAACTAAATAATAAGATGATAGAGATAAATAGAGATAGAAAATACAAAGATAGATAGATAAATAGATAGACAGATAGAAGTTGATTGATTATTAATACATAAATTGATAAATAGATAGAGAGATAGATAAATAGATTTATAGACATTTAGATAGACAGACAAATTTGCAAATAGGTAGATAGTAGATAGATAGACATACAGACAGATAGATAAAATACATATAAATAAATTGTAATATGGTCAGATACACAGAAAGATAGATAAATAAATAAATAAATAGTTAGATAAATAGATAAATAGATAAATTGATTAATATATAGTTAGATAAATACATATATAGGCATTTATACTAAAGATTGTAAATAGAAAGGCATTTAGATAGTTAGACAGAATACAGATATAAGATAAATAGTTAGATAGTTAGATAGATTGATAGACAGATAGATAGATAGACATAAAGAAAATAGGTAGATATACAGATAAACAAATATTAAATAGATAAATAAGTAGATAGACAAATAGATTCAAAGATAGATAGACAGAAAGATAGATAAATGTTATATCGATTATCAAATAGATAGATATTCAAATAGATATATAGATACTTAGACAAATATTTATATAGACCAATAGACATATAGATATATAAACAGTTAAACATACACATAGATAGATAGATAGATACACAGATATATAGATAAATAGACACAGATAGACAAATAGAATGATAAACTGATAGACAAATAGACATATAAATAGATTGAAAGATAGTTAGATAGAAAGAAAAATAGATAGAGAGAGATACAAAATAGACAGACAATAGAGCATATAGAAAGATAGCAAAAGATATAAAGATAGAAGAAAGATATGTAGATATATAGA